>PYHW01010591.1:961797-972187 GCA_013186435.1 Turdus rufiventris | reverse complement strand
GCTGTAATTGGAAGATGAACCCCCAATATGGAACTGAACCAAACCCATAAAAATGTGAAAACCTGTGACCCACCATCCTTTTTTGTGTGCAGCCCCTGGGGAGGATGGCTCCTGCTTTTGTTCAGGACTTTATGACAAACTTAGCATGAACTTTAATGTCTATGACTGTACCTTAAAAAACTGATGCGCTTTCACAATAAATAACCTTTTAGCAACTACTAGCTGCTTTAGTCATGCTATAGGTAAATGAATCGAGCCAAATTAAAAATATTAAAACAACAATTTTTATTTTTGTGACCGAAAATGTGGTCCTGGGAAACCACAAACGAAAAGAACAACTCCGAGCCCGGGTTCAGTGCTGGGTGAACAAACACGTTGATCTGATCTCTATTGTATCAGATCCCCCTGTGTTCACACTGCCATCCTGGGCAGTCCATTTTTATACAGTTTTTCTGTCCTGAGGCAAAAGACCCTGTGTTTCTGCCGTGGATTTCCATATTTGTGTAGTTTCCTTTCTCTATCATGGACTGGACAAAGTTTTGGCGCAGAGATGAATTTTGATATGTGCAGATTTTGGTTGACTGGAACTGGGGATTGAAACGTAGGTTTTCCTGAAGACCCTGTTTATCTTGATTGGTGGCGATTATCAAGTCCTCATGGCCAGGGAGTTTCCTGGACTGTCCCATAAGAGTCACCTCCGTTGGGGCTGATTCTATTAATTTGCTAATTGTGCCTTTGTTAGAATTTGGTGAAGCAGTCTTTCTCCTCTCTGGGGCTCAGCCTACCTAAAGCTCCTTTATTAAATTCTTTATTTCTACAAACACGATTTATCTTTCACAAAGCACGAATTACTTTATAACATACATCACAATCATTCAAAAATATCCCAGCTCAAAAGTGCAACCAAAGTGTCTTAGGGACTTTATGACCTGTAGAAAAACCTCAAGTCAAACAGCTGCCTGCTAAATAATTCAGAATATGGATGGAATGATGGATTTGAAGGTGGAGATGCTGGAGCTGGCTCTTGGAGAGGAGCAGGAGGGGCCTTGGATCTGCTGGGCTTGGCTGCAGCATCCCTGGGGCTCCACCTCTGAGCAGGAGGGTCAAGTGGAGCTGAAAGTGAGAGGTAAAACAAAAACAAAACCCCAAATCCTCCCTGGCTCTTTTGCAGTGTTGCTTCAGGAGTGGGAATTGAAGGGAGGTAATTTCCTGCAGTACAAAAAATATTTGTGGTATATCAGTGTTTCTGTAGAAATTCAGGAAGACAATATTAGTTAAATTGGGGGAAATCTGAAGGGAGAAACTTGCTGCTGTCTATGAAACTCCTCTGATTTTACAGTTAATATTTAGAGCTGGTTGTGGGTGACAAATACGCATGGCCCTCACTAAAATATCTGGGTTTTAGTGAGTCTTTTGAAAGTATTTTAGACTCACTGTTCATGTTTTGTCTATTTTCTTGGTAAAATTATGTGATTTGTGCATTAAACAGATGGTGCTAAACTAAAACTAATTTTTTTTTTTTTGTTGTCTTGATGTGCTGCTTACACTTGTCTCATGTGGGGGACAGTCCCATCTTCCACCTTTATGGTTTATTTTAGATGGGCTGGTGGAAATAACAGAGAAAAAAAAATCCTTTCTGGATTTGTTCTTCCTTGTAGGTTTTGGGCTTGAACTCACCTTTAGTTGCTGTCTGTCGCTCCTGAATAATGAGATTTTTGGGTGTATCAATGACTTCATTTATAAGCCATAATTCAGAAGGAACTTACCTTAGGAAAGGTTGTATTTTATTGCTGGTTTTTCAATATTTGATTGAAAATAAAATATTTTAAGAGTCCTCTGGAAGAAGTGTTTGAGTGAGACATGATTTCCTAGCGGGGATTTCTGCCTAGTGAGGGAATTGCTGTGCCTAAGAAATCCTGGATGCTTTTTGCAGGGAAGGGAAGTTTATTGCACCTCTGACATTCTCCTGCTTTTGGGAAGGGTTTGGGAGGCTGTGTCAATTTTATTGCACTTCCTTGCTTTGCTTTGTGTTCACTGCTTAGAGTAGCTGAATGAGGTAAAAATATTGATTTTTTAGTAGTTCGTGTATGATTTCCCTGCTTTCAAAATCCTGGATTTTATCACCTTTTCCAGCTGGCTGTTAATGCCAAGGTGGCTTTTCCCCAGGTTTCCTTAGTGGCATCCAGGACTTGATAAATAATTGTCTTAAAATTGATAATGCAGCAGCCCGGCTGAGTTACAATTCAGAATTTTAGAAAGAAGAGTTTATTCGCAAGTTGGAGTTGAGATTTTTTGGGTTTTTTGGGTTTTTTTCGATATCCACTGGGTATCCAAGTGGGACATTTCCTCTCCTGGCTTTATCCAGGGCTCCTGGTGAGACCCCAAGAGCAGCAGCAGAGTTGATGTGGCTCTGCTGGTTTTCAGAGCTTTAATAAATAGGAATGCAGCAGTTCCCCCAAAATAATGAGTTAAAAAAAAAAAGGATAAAATTTGAAAAGAAAAATGCTGCTTGTGTTGAGGCACTGTTGGGGCCCCTGCACCTCCCACCCCAAACACCCCCAGGTTTTGTTGAGAATCTGCAAATCTTTGGGACTTTCTCTCCAGCCTTGATTTTCATTTTTTTGATGTTGTCATTGTCACATCTCTGCTCATCCAACAGAGCACCACCCAGTTACATCTCTTGCTCATCCTGTTGCTTTTTTCCACATGAAAGAATGGGGGGAGCACCTGGAAATGACTTTTTTTTGTGGCTGATGTGGCCACAGCAAACTTCAAACCCCCATGTCTCTGCACTGCCTGACCCACTTGTGCAACTTCTGAGCCACTCCTCAAAGAAACCAACTTGGAAAGCAGTGAACCTTGTTTTTTTGGAGAACATGGTGCTGAGGGAGGATGTGGGCGATCTGAAATGTCTTCGGGTTTGCAAGGACAAGGAACAAATTAAGAAGAAGCAAAAACAAACAATTTAATGGTGATGGAGCTGTAGCTCCAGCGAGGAGAGGCTGTGGGCGTACATCCATTTTCTCTCCCTGCACAAGATGATTCCTCACCACAGAAGGTCATAAAAATCTCACTGCTGAGTGCTGGAAGATAATTTTGCTAAAAGTTGGAAATGTTGTATTAGCAGTAAATAGTTAAGGCCCTCGTTTACAGCAATCAGGGGACTGTGAGTACAAACCTTAGCATGGCAAATAAGCCCCTAATTGTCACCTCAGCTAAAAACCCAATGGTAAAACCTGGGAAATGAACTGTCAGCGCTGCTAATTATTATGTGTTGTGTAATTAATTACTCAGTGCCTGATTTGTTTTTTTGTTGTTTTTTTTTTTTAATCAGATCTTTTCTATTTGGTGCTTTGTGATTGGAGAGATTTCTTGCTTCTGGCACTGCAATCCCAGCACAAAAACATTTAATATAATGGAGTGATGGGAACAAGGAGTGAAGGGGAGCGGGTTTGAGTTCATGAGCTCTCATGCCAAGATGGGACACTGCATTCCTGCTCTGTGCCAGCAGCTGAGACAGGCTTCAGCCCAGCAGAAAGTGCAGAAATGCAGAAGTTTGAGGAGATCCCATCGGGTTTTGTCGAGCTGTGGTGGGATGGTCTCAGAGCAGGGGCTGGGGATGGCCTGCAGAGCTCACACAGCCCCAGCTCCCTGGGGACAGGCAGTGAACTCGAGGTTTGTGCAGCTTTGGAGCTGCCACTGAGCCCTCATCAGAGCTGAGATTATAAACCTGCAGTTTGTGGTGGCTAAAACCTGATTGCTTCCTTAAGGGGAGCGGGAACAACCCATCCCCTGCTGCTGCTTGGAGAATGAAGATATTTTGGGTTGGGAAAAGCCAAAGCCCAAAATGTGCTTGTATCAGAATTGTCCCTTTGTGTCACCAAAGCCTGACCAGTCCAGCTGCAATAACCTCGGGGAAGTTGATGGGCTCCATGCAAACGAGATGAGGATCTCTTAATCAGCAGTTTGGAGAGACAGAGGCATCGCTCAGACAATGCAAACCAATTTAGTTTGTGTCATTACTTTGCATCAAGTAGGAAGGTGATGGGCACATCATCCCAGGGCAGCTCCTGGAGTTACCCTGGGCTTTTTCCTGATCTGTGAATCTCCACCTGAACCTCTGTGGGAAAACAGCTTTGGGAGAACATCTTTCTAACAGGTGCTTCTTCTCTGTGCAGTCAGTAAAAGTTTTTTTGTTTGTTTGTTTGGTTTTTCGTTTGTTTTTTTTTTTGGTTTTTTTTTTTGTTTGTTTGTTTGTTTGTTTTTTTGATGGAGCAGGAAAATCCATTTTAAGTAGTATAGACAATTTTAAGGGTTATGCACCTTACAAGTTCAATTTAGGAATCAGCTGGTGAATCCCTTTGACCTGCATGGCTGCATATTAATAATAAATATAGACATCACAACTGTTTGGAGAGATTGTCAGAGAAATCTCAGTGTTCTTTTCATTTGTGAAGCAAATGACAAAGAACAAATGGAATTGTAAAGCCTGAAAATCCAATATAAATTTGTAACGCTCATCCCCACTTGATGAGACCAAGTAAGAGTCTGAATTTTTTTTTTTTTTTGCTCTTTATTTTTTTGGTTAGAATAAATCACATGAGATCTCTATTCTGACAGCATTTTGTTTGAAAGTTAAAGCCCTCAGTCCCTGGGAGAGCTGTGCTGGGGATTAGGCTGCTGGAGTCTTTCCTTCAGGAGATAGATGACACTTGCAGAATGATTTTGGCTGACTCACTAAACAGTGTTTAAATGCACAGGAAATGCTTCTGCACATGGGATTTATATTTCAGCTCCAGAAAGCTCTGCCTGTTCCTTCGAGCTCCCATAATCAATGCACTGCTGGAACTGCTGAGCAGGAGGAGCCCCAGGGATGCTGGGGGTGAAAATTCAGAGTTCACCTGCTCTGGCTTTGTTTTGAGAAGCAGCAGAGCCAGGGCTAGGGCAGAGCTGGGTGGATTTTGTGTGTGAGGAATGTTCTCTTGGAGCAGGAATAGGGATGGCAACAGAGCAGCTTTCCTGAGGGCTGCTGGAAATGAAGATAAGCAAGAGCAGGTTCAGATGCACTTGATTATTTAATAACATTTATTAATGAACCCATAGTCCACAGGATTGTGGTTCTCGTGTTCCTTTAGCCTAAATGAAGAATACTGCGTGGAAGGTTTGGAAGTTCACGTTAGAAAACAGGAGCAGGAAAAGGTTTTTATAGTGTACAGGGGGGTTGAGATAAAGACAGATCTGAAGGCTCCTGGAGTTAAGCAGAGATGCAAAATCTCATAATTTAATCTTGGTTAAAAACTGAATTTGGAAGATAGGACAAATCTGTGTTTTGGCAGGTGATGCAAACCAGAGGAGGCTGATTCCATAAACCTAAACCCACAACAGAACCAGGGACAGTAAAAAAGATTTAAAAAAAAACCAGCAAATGAGTTGTTGTGTGCTTGTAGTGACCAAGGGAGAGTTTTGGGTCGAGGAATCCAATCCCAGCCTGATGCTCAGTAATGTCCCTGTCCTGGGCCAGGCTTGATTTCCTTCCCCAGGGGGACACCATCACCCCTTCCCTGCTGCCCTGGTCTCCAGGTGCTCTGAGGAATGGCAGGATCTGCAAATTATGCTGAAAAACTTCCATGAGGGAAATACACCTGGTGTTTCTCTGGGAATGCTGCTTGCAGCCCTGCCTGCACCAGTTTGTGTGAATATAAACTCGGAGTGTAATGTATGGATTTCTGCTGGCAGCGGATGAGAGATCAGCACTTCTCCAGGCTCTCATCAGTGCTCCCTCGTGCCAGCTCCCAAACAACTGCCTCCACAAAAAAAGTGGAATTTTTCTGTGCAAATACACAGTATTACTGTGAAATGAATCCTCTCTATTTTTATTTTCTCTCCTTAAGTCGTTTTTTTTCCCCTTTTGAAGGATGTGCTGTTCCTTTCCATGAAATGAGGCTTGCACAAAACCGAGTTTCTTCTTATGTTTTTTTGGAAGTTACAGCTTCAAGAAGGGCTGCAGTGGTGACTGGGGAGCTGCACTAAAAGTGTTGTTGCCTTTTCCTTTGGAGACAACTTCCTCTCCATGTTCTGGAGGGTTTTTTTCAAAGCCTTCTGTTGACAAGTGATGCAGAAAATACTGAACCTGCTAAATTCAGATTTTAGTGTGCTGTCTTCTGTAGTGTCACCTGAGGGAGGGAGCACAGTCTGTGTCCCTCAACCTGTTCCAGGTTGTTTTTCACTTGGGATGAAGGTGTGGGTTTGAATTCCTGGGAAACTGTGCCCAAACCCTCCAGGCTAGGCGAGGTTTCTTTATTATTTAGCAAAATTGCTTGGGCCCTGCTGATGTTTGGGGGGAATATAATTTAAAAACTTTAGGTTTTCCAGCCTGGAAGTTCAGGTTCAGTGCTGCTGGTGAGGGTAATGTACAATTAATTTAATCACCATCTCCAATACAGAATTTTAGGGAAAAGCCCTCTGAGAGGAGCACAAACATTAACCCAGCACTCACCACCTGAGCACTAAATGTGCAGTTTTTATCAAGACCATCTTGCCATTCCTGTGGGATGAAATCCTGTGCTGAAAAGAGGATATTGTGAATTGTGCCTCCTCCCTGCTTTGAGTCAATATCTCTCTGCCAAGGCGCAGTGTTTCAAAAAATTGTCCATGAAAGTGTTCCTGTTGCTGGAACCTGCAATTTCTGGAGGATTTGAGTGGATCCACGCTGCTGGCTCGATCTGCTAAGCAGGCAGGATCAGAACACAGAGGTTTTTCAACCACTCACCTGCTCCTTGCACCCCAAAATGCTGAATTATCCAAAGTGCTGGATGGGCACAAGGGAGATGAGGTTTGAGTGCCCACCCAGCATGAGCAGCTCCAGCAGCAGAAAGCAGCAATGAGTTTGTAGTAACTGCATTTGCTGGGGTGGTGGGGAGAGAAAAACTCAGATTCCATCCAGAGTCTCCCACGTCAGTTCCAAAAAAAGCCGCCCATGCTGGGTGCTGCACACAGGCGTGACAGGGAGGCAGAAACAAAGCCCAGAGCGTGGGGAGGTGCAGCTCTGGAGGTTGTGTGTGCCAGGTGCTCTGTGAGACACCTCTTGTGCCTTGGTTCCTGCCCACGGGAGTCCAGGGCTATTGGGAGCCACGTGGGCTCCAATTCTCGCTGTGCTGAGGACACCAGGCTTGGCTAAGCCCAGACTGCAGGGTTTTTTTCTCTTTGTTTTCAGTTCTGTAAGTGCCTAAAAATACGCAGCAACGTTGGTGTTGGAGCCTTGCTTAACTTGAGCAAGTTGTTCTCCCAAACTTTCCCTGAGTGAAGTGATGAGTTGAACAGTTACAGTAAATAGAGTAATATTTTGATTGGTACAAAACCTTTCGTTTCTTCTGCATGTCTCATTAGTGTAGCTCTGAATGTCAAATATTTACCCGCTCTCCCCAGTGCTGTGCTCACTTTGGTGGGCTCCATCTGGCTCTGCCTGCCTCCAGCCTGTTCCTCATGGAAAAGCTTTCCCAGACCTAGGACTGGTGCTGGATTCCCTCCTGCTCCCCTGAACTGGGAGGGACCTCTTAACCCCAGCAAATCCAGGTGGAAAATGGAGCTGGGCCATGAGTGGAGCTCTCAACCTGGGAAATGTCAGTCCTGGCTAGAAGCTGATGGATGGGAGAGGCACATCCATGATAAACGAAGGCAAAATATCCCTTTAGGCTACCAGGGGTGTAATTCCCCTGTACAGAATGGGGTGGAACAGCTTTTTAGATCCATAGAATCCCAGAAAGGCTGGAAGGGATTTTAAAATCACCCATCCCACCCCTGCCATGGCAGGGACACCTCCACTGTCCCTAGTGTCCAATCTGGCCTGGAACACTTCCAGGGATCCAGGGGCAGCCACAGCTGCTCTGGGAATTCCATCCCAGCCCCTCCTCACCCTCAAAGGGAGGAATTTCTTCTCAATATTTAATATCTAATTTTCAGAGACTTCGGTAGCAGCCCCATTACAAGAGCAGGGGTGTTCTCTGGTTGTGACTCCCTCATATCGAATTGGAATTCAAGCTGCACCCCAGGAAATGGGTGCTTATCTCCAGGCAAAATGTCAGGCTTCTTTTTCTGCCTCTCCTATCTGGGATGTGTTGATAGTGCAAAAAAACCCAACTTATATTTCCTTATATTATATCACTTTTGCTGCATTTCTGGTGCCCACTGAATTTTAGTTTCATAAACATCATCTCCATTTGCCATATGTTCTCTCTGTGACCTGTACCCAGCTACCAAACATGTGAAGCTCTAGGTTTAAAGCTTGCATTGCATAAGGTTCCCGTTTTTTCCTATTTCTTCAAATTTTATTAGCATGTGGTTTGGATGATCTAATGGGAAGTGTCTCTGCTTCAGCCTTTTTTGAGGGATTGAGGTTGATTTGTTGGCAGCTGAGAGCTGCACTGAGTTGTCCGTGGAAGAGTTTCAGCTTTAGTGAAGTCAGAGGTGGGAAAATCAAGGTTTGAGGCATCCCAGGGGGAAAGGTTGGAGCCCAGGGCAGTGTGCAGGGTCTGGGGAATGGAGCAAGGCTGGGGGGTTTGGAGAAGAGACCTCATGGATTGGGGGAACTGAATCAAGCAGTGGAAAAGAATTGATGAGGTTACTGCTGTTATCTGGTGGTACTTTGGAAAGAGCCGGTAAAAGTAACCCAAGACAATCTTCCTGTGCAGAACAAATTAACAAGGATTAATTTAGTGCCTTGAAATATCAATATAACCAACATTCCATTTGAATTTCTTCTCCCAGGTATTGGAAATCTGACTGAAGGCTGCATATCATGCACTGGAGAAGGTAACAATTCTTTCATCCTAATTCTGATGTGCTGGTGTTAATTCCTCTTTATTCTTAACATCATTGCATTGAATGTCAGAATCTCCTTTGTGTTGTTTGTGCTTTAAAGAATTTGCCCTGGAGTTTCTCTGACAGGGAGTTTTGGTTTCCTTTTTTAAAAGAATATATAAATCTGCATTTAAGTTCGTAGGGGTGTGTGTTGCATTTATGCAATTCTACATTGGAAGGTTCATGGAAAATGTGGAACAGCTTGGCTTCAGCTATTATTGTAAATGGAAAATTGTAAATTGTATCTATTTAACAGAATGTATGGAAGTTATAGAATGAATCTTTTTCAGAAGGATATTGATATCTTGTTATCAATAATGTTTCAGGGTTGTTTTGTTTGTTTTGGTTTTTTCTGGTTACACTATTATTGTTCTTGTCAAGAGATTTTCAAAATTGGTGTTTAATTAATCATTGCATGTTCGACTCTGCAATTGAATTAGTCAAAAAAAAACCTGTGGCGTTCCTGAAACTCAAATTTTCTTAATGGCCTCTCAGTTTGAATGTCAAAGGGAATCAATCTTGTTAGTGGAGAGGTGGGTTTTGTTCTATAGAACCTGAAATTATCTTGAGGGGGTTTTTTCCAGTATGCTTTTAAGTCTGAATTATGTTGTTTCCAAAGAAGAACAAGATGTATTCAGAGCTTGCAATTATTGGAAAAATAAATGTTGTCTTAGTTTTAGGTGTTATTACTGTATCTGTTCAGAGCGACTGCAGATGGTTTCTGACAAAAATATTTAATTTCTTAATTCTTGGGAGTTTTTCCTTGGTCCTGGGTAGTGTTCACAATGAAAACTGAAGATGGAGATCAAGTAAATATTCTCATTCAGCCTGGTTCTTTTGGAATGCGCTATCTTGGTGTGAGGTTTTCAAAGACAGCATGATAAATCCTGTGATAGATCACTTTCTACTCTTTCTAGTGGTCTGAAAGGAAAAGCTTATTTCTTAATATAAAAGATAACTTTGAATAATGGACTCCTCATCCCTTTGGACAGTACTCCTAAATTAGCCTCAGAGCTCCTTCTCAGGTGAAATCTCATTTTCAGGTTCCCCACAGTAAAAAGGAGAGGCTGATCCCCATTTCATGTGGGAAGTGTTTTCAATCTGCTGATGAAAAGTACTTCTGAAGAGTTAGGCAACCTTGATTAATTGAGCCTGAATAAGAAGTGCAGGATCAAATCTCAGGATATTATTTTTAGGCTGCAGCCTTGTGTTCTGCATTCCAAATCCTTAAATGCCAGTTTGATAGGAAGTGTGGAGGACTGGAGCAGACAGTTCTGGGCACGCTGGTAATGGTTTGCAAATGCTGACACCACCCCAGACAGGAGGATGGAAATTGCTTTCTGTTTACAGAGCCTTGAACTCTTGGGTAAACACTCCTCATTAGTGAGGATGTGACTGGAATTTGGGTTAAATGCCTTCATTCTGGTGATGCCTCAGGATTTCAGCTTTCATATTTTTCATGTATTTGTAATCCTGCAATTCTTTAGTGTGTCACTCCAAACTCCACATTCAGTGCTAGTGCTGCTCTCCCATT
>PYHW01010591.1:932334-961747 GCA_013186435.1 Turdus rufiventris | reverse complement strand
GACTTCATTACCTGAAGCTGTAATTGGAAGATGAACCCCCAATATGGAACTGAACCAAACCCATAAAAATGTGAAAACCTGTGACCCATCATCCATTTTTGGGTGTAGCCCCTGGGGGGCTTTGTCTGCCCTAAATGTACCTGGAGGCCCTTTAATAAACAGAACAGCTTTTTATTCCTTTAATTCTGTCTGTCTGCCCTCTGTTTTTAGGTGGTCTCAAAAGGCATCAGTGGCATTGGGAGCAAAGGGATATTTGAAATAAAATCTGGTGTGGGAAGCACTTGGTGAATGTGAGCCATTAAAAGGTCAGGGGTGCCCTGTGGGGTGTTGGAATGGCACCACGAGGCAGAATTGGGATCCAGGGGTGTGTGGGGAGTGGGAACAGCAATGTCACCCATTGAGTGGGTGCTGAGTTATCCTAAAAAAAGAACTTTGTGTGCCCAAAGTCTGCCCTGGTGGCAGCCTTGGGCTCCAGTGTGGGGCTCTCCAAGGGCAAGCACAGAATGTTTTTTAGCAGAGTGGTCACACACTCTGCTGTACTTGACAAAAATGGCACATTTGGGGAGTGCAGATTCAGCTTTTATACATATTTCATCTCTGGGGGAGGCAGGAGTTTCTCTCCCACACTCCTCAGCAGCACGTGGGACTTTGCTGAGTCAAAGCCAGGCCCTGAGGAAGCCAAATCTGGGCTTCTGCTTCTGGTCCTGTGGCTCAAAACTGGCTGTGGTTGACCAAAGTGACTCCAGAAGCAGGGATTTGAAAGGAAACATTTGTGTGTTGTAGTGGTATAATTACAAAATTCTGCTTGATTACCTGTCAGGCTAATTAAAACAGTGACAGGCCAGCAGTCCTCTTAGAGTTTGTAGCATCTGTGCTTTGTATTCCACAACCAGGCTTGGAGTGTAATTTTAATTAGGATTATTACCAGCAGACAATGCACAGTTGTGCTGGAGAAATCTCCTAAAACAGAATGTGCAGGGCAAGAGCTCTGGAAAAGGAGATTCTGCTGAGCAGAGCCTGAAGAGCAGCTGGGTTTAGGGCAAGCTTTGACAAGATTGGGACTGGTTTTGTCCCCTGCAGCTTCCCCTTTGCCTGCTGTGGGACTGTTTGTGTCTGGCTCTGTCCCTCATTCCAGGCTGAGCTGGAAGTGCTGGGGTCAGAGTGTGAGAGGATTATTTGGATGGACACTGAACTGCCTCCAACAGGCAACTTTTAGATCCCCCTTCAAAGACAAGGGCTGTCTGTGATCTGCAGGCATCCTTGTGCTTCCCAGCATCCCAGCTGTCCTTCCCTGGCTCCTCACCGTCAGATGTGTCTGCCACCACGTCCTCCCCCTCCTCCCAATCCTCTGGAAATCTGCTCTGTCCTTCCCTTCCCTCTTTATTATCTCCCACTTCCAGCCTGATCCCCTTCTCCTGCCTCTCTGCCCTCCCTTGCCTTGGCTGCTTCCTTCTCCCTTTATCACTTGGGCTCCTTGTACTGCCCAAAAACCTCCAAAAATTAAAACTGTGTTGTCCTACAGTAATTTGATAATCTGAATCACCAAAACTGCCACTTTATGGTGGATTAAGTTGTAGGTTTTAGAGGATGAGCTGGGAATTTGGAGTTGGGAGGGAGCATCCTGACTTTGCAGCAGAGTGAACTGGCAGATTTTTGATAGAATCCTCATTGTAATTATTGCAGAGTCTGCATTTTGCTTGAGATTTGGAGTATTTGGGTTTGGTGTTTTTTTGGTTTTTTTAAACTTGAGTAATATTTAGGATGGAGTCCTCATGACTTGACTTGTCACCCTAAGATCATGATAAATACCTGAGCAAAACTTAGGATAAAGTTGTGTTCAGTCACAGGTGCCTGGCCAGATCATTTCTTTGCAAAGAGATTTCTGGAAGAACAGGTAATTACCAGGTGATAGCTCAAGGGATGTGCCTCACTCCAGCATTTCAGAGTATTTTCTTTCAGAATATGTGTGAGATGTTGTCTGTGCTCCCTGAGTGGGAATAGGGGGCTGAAATGACACCAAGGAATGTCTGGGCAGGCAGCAAGGCTGTTAATTCTGCAATCTGACACCAGGCTTACTTTGGCACAAAGCAAGCCTGCCCTTCTGCACTTGTTTGATATTATAAAAGAGATTGTTGTGGCCTTACAAGAAGGTTAAGATGTCGTGAAGTTTAATATACTCTGGAAATGGTCCTGTTAAAGGCACTGCAGCTCATGATTGATGAGGCAGGTTATGATGGGAGCTCTCAATCTTGTGTTTGTGTGTGCAAATTGCCATTTCCCAGCCTTTTCAAGGTTGCTAACTTTATCTCGTGGTGCAGCCCATATTTAAGGATTTCATGTTGAATTAACCTTTGATTAAGGGCAAAGGAGCTTTGATGATAAAATGTCACTACCAGTGGTTCTGTGGACTGGCTTGGAATAACTTATCAATCACTCTCCATGACTGAGAACACATTGTGGACATGAGGGTCACCCTTTGAGGATTAATTTTTCTGAGATAAACAGCTCATGGCTGTTGGCTGATTATGGTCAGAAGCAATTATGGTGTTTTCAAACTGTTCATTGCTACAATAGAGAATCACTAGACTGAGTTTTAAGCCTCTGCCTAAATAGCTGGGTCAAGATGTGTCAGCCTGGGTTCCAAGGTGTTGTTGAACGATAGGAGCTGCTTGGAGTTCTGGCACAGGTGGGTGCTGGCAGTTTGTTTTCCCTCTTTTTTGCTCTTATTAACTGAATTTCTGCACCTTTTAGGTGAGTAACTCAAACATCCAGCTGGCAGTTCTGTGGATACTGTAAATAGCAAACACCTATTTTCCAGATATTCTTAGGAGCATTTCACAGCTGGTTCAGGTTCCAGGAGTCACTGCCTGTTTCTGATCCTCTAAGCTCCAGGTTTTCATTTTTCTGTCTCTTTTTTTAAATTCCTGCAACACTGTCATCAGCTGAGCTGAGAGAATGAACAGTACAGTGTGAGGACTCATGATGCGTCTCATGGCTGGAAAAGTGGTGGAACCTGAAAGCCAAAGCATGTCTGAGATAAATTCCTATTTAATAAAAAAAAAATAAATAAAGAGAGCCCCAAACACCAGCACTATGGGTAGCTGCTGTCATGAGCACTGCTTGAAAGGGATGAGAAGCTGTCTTATGGAGGGATTAGTGTAGTGAGGAATAAACTGCTGAATCACTGGGAGCAAGGAGGAAATAGAGAGTGGAGAGGCTCTGGAAAAAAATAAAATGGCTGCTGGAATTCAATTAAAATCACAGTAGGATTTGCTGTTGGAGATGGAACATCCGTCATCCCGGATCTCGTGGTGGCTGCTGCCTCGAGGGGTGCTTAAGTGAGTGTAGAGCTCCTGAAAAATGCTGGAGTGGCAGAGAGAGTCCCCATTTCCTCCCAGACTGATGTGTTTTCCCCAGCACAGCTCGCAGTTTGGATTGCTGCTCACTCCTCAGGCACTGACACTTGTCCATGGATTATCCGAGTTGGGAGCTGTGGTTTGTCCTGGAGGCTGGGACAGGAGCTGTAGTTTATCCTGCAGGCTGGGACAGGAGCTGTGGTTTATCCTGCAGGTTGGAAGAGGAGCTGTGGTTTATCCTGCAGGTTGGAAAAGGAGCTGTGGTTTATCCTGCAGGCTGGGACAGGAGCTGTGGTTTATCCTGCAGGTTGGAAGAGGAGCTGTGGTTTATTCTGCAGGCTGGGACAGGAGCTGTGGTTTATCCTGCAGGTTGGGAGAGGAGCACCCAGTGAGGATGCTGGGGCGGCAGATCAATTGGGGGGGGGGGATTATGATTGCTTTTTATGTAAATCATTTGGATGATTTCATCATTTCAGTTGTTTAAGGGTGTGCTCGTTAGGGGCTGAGTGTCTTGAACATCTTCCATCATCAGTGATGTCCAAGGTGCAAATCAAAAAAAAAGCCCAAAACTCCCCTAAAAGAAGTTCTGTACTCAGGTGGAGGACACAAACTCAGCTTGGATACGGTTGGATTTCAGTATGATGAAATCCCCCCATTTCACTTGGTTTTCAATGCACATTTCCTGCTGCAGGTGGGGCAGGAGCAGTGGCTGTGGCTCTGACCATTACTGAAACGGCTTCTTTGCTATCAAATCTTGTGTTAATCATTTGAAATGCCTTCAATGTGCCCTCAGCGATTTGAAATAGCATCAATTAACATTTAGGAAATTAATTTCCGACTCCTGGAATATTAAACATTTACTTTACAGATGGAAATGAGGTGTACTGACTGTGCACCTCGTGCCCCTTTTAACCCACATCCTCATAAGGCAAAAAAAAAATCTAAATTGGCAAACACAAAGGTCCGGTTTGGTGCTGGAATTGTGGCACATGGAATTATTGCTGCCAGGTTTGATAATTCACCAGTGGCATTGAATTCTTTGCTCAGATTCAAGGCCAGGTTGGACAGCCTGGGATAGTGGAAGGTGTCAGGGTGGAACTGGATGAGCTTTAAGGTCCCAAACCAAACCAGTGTGGGATTCTGTGATACTGAGAAATGTGGCTAAAAATTAGGAAACCCCAAACTAAAGCAATGTTTGGATGAAACACCTTATGCTGCTTCATGGTTTACTGTGGCACACTTTGATTTTACTTCTCCTTTTAAAAAGATTTGATAAAAATAACTCAGAAACAAAAGTTCTTCAGGAAATCTATGATGTGGATCATTAACCTTTGCTTTGCACTTTAAAATATTCACTCTAATCTTTGCTACAACTGATTTTGTCACCCTTTTAATTATCAATAAAAATATTATAACTGTGATTCTGCATAAAGGTGTTGGAGTGTGAGTCATTCAATAAACACTTCCCTGGTTTCTCTGTCTTTATGTTGGTCTTGGGTGAAAACTTGCACCCCTTGCCCCCCCAGAAGTGTTTGGCAAATGGATTCATTGCTTCAAAGGATCCATCTGCCAGCTGAAGGGAGGAGAAATATTCCTTTGGGTCAATTTTGAACTTTTTTTTCTTTGAATATTGAGTCTTAGTTTCTCAGGACCACAGTTTTCCTTATTGAGAAAGAAAATAAGATGGTTTGTTTAATTGATTCAAACTGGTCATTGTTCTGTCATCCTATAAAGTTATCATATCATTTTGAGAACACCATCTTTATCTCCTTACTTGGAAATCCAGATTTTGTTTGATTTCTCTTAATGCTCTTTCAAAATGATTAATCTGCCTATACCATGTTGCAAATTCTGGTGGCTCTTGTTGAATCTGGAAGGGATCTGTAGAGGTGAAGAAGTGCAAGTGCCCTGCTCAAAGTTTTCTAGTAAAATGTTATTTTAGGATTGCCTGAGTGGCAGCTGTCCCCAATACACCATGTGGCACGGAGAAGGAATATGACTCACTCTTTGTCTCCAGTCTGTAATTCCTTCTGCTCTTTTCTCGTCACTTCTAAACCTTTCAGGAGTTATCACTTCAGTCTCACAACCACAATTCTCATTCCTCTTCACACCAACAACCCCTGGCCATCAGTTCCTCCCCGTGTCCCTGTTCCTATTAGATCTGTGTTTTCCTTTGTGCTGCTGACTCACTGCCAGCCATGAGCATGCTGTCCCTGCCTGTAATCCGTGTATTTCCAGACTTTAACTGCCCACTATTGGAATTTCCAGATCATGGAGCCACACAGCAAACTGCATTTCATGCACTGCTGAAGTTAATGGGAATTTGGATCAGCTTTTTGGTGCCCTACTTCAAAGCAGTTCATAGATCCCTTATTTCCTCATTTTCCTCTTAATCTTCGTTCCTCTCATTCCACAAGAATTATCACAATTCTACTGTATCACCAGCTTTGATACAGGAGATCTTATCTTCAGCACAGTCCTTGAAGTCTTTTTTTCTTCTACAGGAAGCAGACGGAGGGAAAAAAACGTTTTCATGCTGAACAGATGTGTCCTGATTTTCTTTGTTTTTATTTAGGTTTTGCCACAGTCTGTTATCCTAGAATTAAAACACCTCATCAGAGGATGATGATTAGAGCTACCTCTGGTTTTTTCCCCCTTTAAAATGTCACTAGAGCATCTCTCACTTTTTCTTGCTGACTTCTTTGGCAGCACTGAAGCTGCAGTGGGTTGTGTTTTGTTACACCCCTGCAACTCGAGCCCCCACTGTTGACAATCTCATATAGATAATTCCTTTTGATACAGCCACAGCAATATATAGTTCATATTTTCATTTTATGCATCAAGATCCTAAACTGGCTGATCTTCAGCTTTCCAAATGCCTTGAGTGTGATTGGGACTGCCTCACTCCCATGTCAGTAGGTGGAAGATTGGTCAAATAGGGAGAAATTCTTCTCTGTGAGGAGGGTGAGACCCTGGCACAGAGGAAGTGTGGCTGTCCCTGGATCCCTGGCAGTGTCCCAGGCCGGGTTGAATGGGGCTTGGAGCACCTGGGACAGTGGGAACTGTCCCTGCCATGGCAGGGGTGGGATTTGAGGTCTCTTCCAACCCAAACCTTTCTGCAGGTGCTGTACAGCTGCTGTTACCTGGTTACATTCCACCTGCTGGTTTTCGATTCACCATTTCAGTCTGAACTCTATTTCAAACCGAGGTGTAAGTGGTTCGTTCCAGAGGGTCTCTGCCCATATTTCTGTTCTGAGATGTGAACCTGGGCTCTCTCTGAGCCCCCAGCAGCTCAGGGCTGTGAGGCAGCATCACCACAAGCTCAGGCAGGAGCTGAACTCTTTGTCTCTCAGCTCTGGGGTTTGCTGTGGTTTTGAGCTGGGCTCAGCCTGAGCTCAGCCTGGCTCCCTGAGCTGTGCTCTGTGTGCAGTCCCAGCTCATTGTGGCTCTCAGACCCAACGTGGGGCTCGCTGGCTTTGGGCTTTGCACAGGAATCTCCTCAGGTGCTCCTCTCATCTCTGCTGCATTTCCAGCTCTGTCTTCAGTGCTTCCTGCACCACCACAAATTGTCCTTGCTGCTTATGCTGGCTCTGGTCAGGGACCTGCACTTTGGGTTTGCTTTTGAGACCTTCCTCCCCTCCTCAAACCCTCTGTTTACCATCTGCATTTTAGAGATGCTAATACATTTCAAGTATTTTTATAACCCTTTATACCATATTTTCAACTTGGTTAATTGCACTAAAGTTGGCTTTCTGCAGTAACACAAAGTGCTTGCAGTCTTTTTTGTTCTGTTCCAGCCCGTAGCAGGAAAAAATCACCACTTTGCAGATGACTTTCATTTTCCTTCCTAAGCCATTTTCATGTAATTCCGCATTCCAATGCGCTCTCGCCACTAAAGCTCTTTATACTGTGGTGTATTTTTAACTAATGATGTGTCACTGTACCAGCTTGGATTTTCTTGTATCTATTCTGTAAACAACTAAAGTTCCTTTTGAGGGGGAGGAGGAGGAGAAGAAACAGTGCCAGAGAGTTACAAGTCGTGTTCGTCTTCATGCGAGCAAAAGAGATCAGACTGGCCTAGGACCAAATTAATTAAATGTTCCATTTAGTGGAAGATGTCAGTGAGGAATAGATAATTCTTCCCATCTGAAGTGCTTGGCTGGTGGAGAGGAACATCTCTGTGTGAGCAAGAGGCCTCTGAATGTTACACAAATGTCAGAGCAGGAGGGAAAGTTCTAAGGCTGAGCCTTTGCTGGGGAATTTTATCTCCTGGCTGGGTTTTGAACTCTGACTTTGCCATCAGGAGAGGCAACAGCAGGGCTGGGGATGGCAGGAGCCAAAAGGACCGGGATGCTCAGAGGAGTTATTCCTGTTAGATCATTGCCTGGGCCAGGAGGGATGGGAGAACATGTGGATTCAGAGGATAAATGGACAGAGCAGCTGGAGTACTTGTATTTTCATGAACTGCTAATTTGAGGAGAGAAGGGCAAACCCTCTGGGATTAAAGGCACTTGGTCAAATAAAACAAAAAGGTTTTTTTATTCTTAGCGAAGTGTAGGAGGAGGCTGCAGTGCTCTCCTGTCTATAATTTTCTGTCCTAATTGAATATAGCTGTAGTTTCTGAAACTTTATATACCCATAAAATCGGTTACCTGGAATATGTCTGCTCCGTTGCAGTGCTGTAATCTCACATGCTGCGCAGCAGGTAACTTTAATAACCATTTCCTGATGTAATACTGCCCTCTGCTTAAAGAATGCCAAACTTCATTGCAGAGGTGTACACTTAAACCAAAACACACCTGGCCAAAAATACGTGTGGTTTTTATCCAGGAATTTGCATCATTTGGGACTGGAAGGGATTTGTGGGATGCAAAATGTGAGCCCTCACTGGATCAGCTCTATTGCAGGTGGATCATTTTGCATCATTTCTGGTGGTATAGGATTCTCATTAACAATATAAAAATAAAGTGATTTTTTTTTTTTGTCATTCTGCTGTAAAATGTTTCTACAAATTTAACTTATTAAGTCTTGAATAGAGGTTGTTCAGTAAAGGAGTTAAACTAATTTATGTATCCATGAAAATCAAAACGGCTCATTTTGATTAATCTGCTTGAAATAAATGCCTGAAAGGTGAAAAATGATTTGCTTGTCATGTGAAGTGACTTAGTGCACTTCATCCTGCCACTGTACATCAGACACGGCTTTGCTCACAGCCCCTGTGAGCATATTTCCTGTGGGACAGCAGGATCTGAAATTACTCTTCTCACAGAGCATGCAGGGAAGCAGTTCCCCATTTCACTTGATTTCTTTATCAGTTTATGGTCCACTTCACAGACAAAAGCTGGTTTACACTGATCTCGGTTATCTACACAGCACTGCTTTCTGTCAATATTTTGGTTGAGATTTAACTGTGCAAACCTGAGCTCAGTTAAACCTTGCCAGGATTTGACCACCTTGATGTGGTCCCTGGTGCTTTCTGTGATGCTCTCAGCACCGGAGGCAGCCAAAACTCGACAAAATAAATACACAGGAGATGTCTCAAGTAGGCTGTAAATGCAGAGAGAGGGGTTGAAGCAGAATCACCAGAGCACAGAGATGTCTGGCAGGGTTTCTGCTTCCCAACATGAGTGAGAAATATCAAAGGCACAAATGTCAGCAGCAGTTTTGGGTTGGTTTTTCTCCCAGTTCACCACGTCACTGTCGGTTCCATTGGTGGAGCCTCAGCTTGTGAGCACTCGGGCATGGCTCAGCCCTAATCAAGCTGAAACCAGCTGGGCTGGGAGACATTTAAATATTAACAAGAGAAAATCAAGATATTGAGTCCCTGACAGGTGTCTGATACCAGTTATCACCTCCTGACCACAGAGGGGAAGGGGCTGCTCTGGGTAGGAGGAGGGTGAGATCTCAGAGCCTCATCAGGGGAGAGATTTAAATTGGATTTTGGGAAGGAATTCTTCCCTGTGAGGGTGGGATGGAATTCCCAGAGCAGCTGTGGCTGCCCCTGGAAGTGTCCAAGGCCAGGTTGGACACTGGGCTTGGAGAAGCCTGGGATGGTGGGAGTGTCCCTGCTGATTCAGAATTCCTTTCTCAAAGTTGGAGTTGGTGACACAAAGTGACAGAGTCAAAGCTCGGCGTTCTATAGGAATATTAGATGTGATCTGTTCTGCTTTATCAAGGAAATCTGTTTGGCATTCTGGTACAGGGGAACTAATTGGGTCCATAGTGAGCGCAGAAATTAGGGCTGCCTTATGCAGCACCACTAATTTATGCACACAGAGGTTTGAAAATGTTCTAGACATCTTGAGGAGAGTTGTGTGGTTTTGCTAAGTTGAAAAATTGCAAAATAACTCAGGAATGTACATTTATAGGAATCTTCTTCCCAGAGGATTCCACGCAATTGTGCTGCAAGTAAAATGCTGAGAAATATATGAAGTATTTAAGGTCAAGAGTGTTTCAAGCTCTCATCTATCAGACATGTCCGGATAATTCACAATTTGTAATTATTGGGCTAATTTAGCATGATTCCCTTATAATGGAATGTGTGAGGATTAATATCTTGTATTTTCAAAAGGAATTGGTGAACATTTGTCTCCATAAAGATACAAAAGAAAGTAGTGAGATGTGAAAAGGTGCAGGGACAAGAGTGACGTCCTCTGCTGTGGAATTTGGAAAGGGTAACGTGGAATCTGAGTGTACCAAGTGTGTGAGGACGACTGGGACCAAAACCTTGTTCCTTTCTTTATTTCCATTTAGGTGATATCAGCCAAGCAAGATGCAAAAACTGCCAGCTTTGCAGTCTTGGTGGGATTTATTTGGGGTGCCCCAACTCCTCATATTTGAAGCATTTTTCTGTCTGGAAGTAGAGTTGTAGATGGATTTGGAGTTTCCACACCAAGTTGCAGTGACTGCCTCCAAGGCTTGCTGTTCTCTACTCTGATTTCAGCTGGGAATTAATGCTTCCACCATCGACGAGCACTCTTTTTATCCCAAAGATAGTTTAGGCTTACAGAGGTGTTCTCAAGATATAATAATAGCTTGTCTAGAACACACCCTTTAATTAAAACAAAGGAGCTTGAGAAGAACGAAATAAATCCACCTCTAAAATGAGTAAGTGCTCACAAGGTTTCCATTAATCAATAGCGGTGTCGGCAGTGATTGCGAAAACCCGAGCGCGGCGTTTTAATCAGGGATGTTTTTCCTGGCACGGGGGTGGAAACTACTCTGATTAATTAATTTCTATTCCTGGAACGAGCCAGCCTCCCAGCAGAGCTAACCTGAGCAGCTTGGTGGCAGGGCAGGGCACACTGAAAATGTAGAAATGTAGAAACGTAAGAGGAACTTGAGTTGATGTCGTCAGAACCCACGGCCGGAGCTGATTAATGAGTCCAAAAGAACAAGTGGCAAAACTTGAGTGCTGGGAGAACCTGGTGCTGCTTTTGATGTGAAGGGTTTCTTGAACTTCTTTTTTTTTTTGCCTGACTGGGAGCTATTTTACGACTTTTCCGAGGAGTGGTTTTGATGTTGGGGCTGGTTTAGACTAAGGAGTTTTGCTGTTTGATTTTTGGCAGCCTGTCCTTGCTCAGCACAGGATCCTGGGTTGCTGTGCCCACAGGAGATGGGAAAGGTAAAACCAGCTCCCTTCTAGGAGCTATTGATGCACTAGTTGCATATAATTAGGGATGGTAACAAGGGCATTATTGTGCTAATTATTATGCCTAATTACAGGGAAAAAAACTCAAAAATTTCATGGCCACTTTGTGCTAGACAGAACTTAGAAGCTTTCCAGAGACTAAATACATTAATTAATCTACTGTGCTTGTTTTAATAGAAGAATGTACTAAAATATTTTCTGTTTCATGGAGGGAAAAAGGAGAAATAACAGTAAGTGACCTTTCTGGAGTAGCAACCTATTTAAATAAGTAAAACTAAATAAATATAATCAAAGAAATGTTATTTTAATGATCCACTTGATGAAACAGCCCAGCAAAAGCTGCTGTAGGAGAACAGGATATAAACTGGAATGTGGGGAAGAAGAATGAAGAGGAGGAGAGGAGACAGAAGGATTTTGTATGGTGGTCAAACTGGCTGATGTGGAACTCTGGGGTGTAGAAGGGTGGGCTGGGAAGGACTCAGAAACTGCCCTGTGCCCCTGGGAAAGTCCCATGGAGAAATTCCTCTGGCACTTTGTGTTGAGAGGTGGCCAATTGCAGAGAGCCAGGGCTGAAACCACTCAGCAGGAATTCGGGTGAGGAGGGTGATGCTACAGAGCATCCTCCAGGTCTGGGCAGGGCTAAAACATGGTAGCAACCTCTGCAGCCCCATCCCAATTTTTCACACTGCTCAAACTCCACGGGAGTGGATGGACTGACACAAAGCCCCACTGCTGAAGTGCAGGTGTCTGAAAGCTCCCAAAATCTCCCTAAACCAGCTCAGGGTTGTTGGAGCCAATAAAAACTCTGCCATGGTTTGAAGTGCTGAGGGTTTGGGTGGTGCACGGACATAAATGCTTTTATTGGACAGCTGCAATTTGCCCTTTATTCATTAAAACCCAGGGATGGATGTTGTGATCCACTGAGGAGGACAGGAGCTGTGAAGTTTCCATGGATGGGTCTGGTTATTTCAAGCTGTAACTCCCCTTTATTGCTGCTCTGGATGTCACCACGTTCACGACTTTATCCTGCTGTGAATCAAGGCAGACTTTAAGAGCACAAGAACTCCTTAATTTCTTTTTCTCTGAGTTTATTTGCACAAGAGGGTGAGAATTCCAGCCTGTCTGTATTATTTGAAGGAGTTAGAACAGTTGGATCATTTATTTGATGGGAACTTGGAGCGGTGTCATTGAAGTAAGAACAATTTGTACTTCAGAGAGCTCCTTGGTAGAACTTCACCCATTTCCATCCTTTTCAGCCCTGCCACAATTGCTGTTTTCCAAGAGATCAGTGCAGGGAAATCATCGAGTCAGGAAGATCTTGTGCACCAACCAGCTCCAAATCTGAGCACTCCAATCAATTCACTCAAATATTCATGAGGAGAGCAAACCCCTGCTGATTGTAATGAGAATTTTGTCTGCAGAAAGCTTTTGTGACTTGGTCTCGAGTGGTGCTTTAGACTTCTGAAGAGTGTTTCAGAATCTTGGCTTTAAGATAATCTTTCCTAAAAATAATGCAAATTGCTGTAAAAACCTCCTTCCAAATTGGTGGTATTTTTCCAGCAGGTCAATTGGACTTTGGACCAAGACAGGAAACTTTAGTTTCTAAGGGATTTTTTTTTTTAAAGGATAAATACATTTTTGTGTGCTTGCAGCTGTACTGCATAAATAGTCTTTGAATCATGCAGGATTAATTAGAATAGCCATGTTCTGACTAAATTAATTGGATCATCTAAAAATTTACCCCTTTTTCTTGAAAGCCATTCCAAAAAAAAGTAGAGTTTGCAGAATATTTAATTCAGTCTGGAGGCAAAACGTGACACAGGGAGAGGGAGGCTGCAGCGAGCACTTTCTTGTTTGACTGCCTTAGAAAAGCTGTCACTTAAAAGGCCCAGAAGCTGCCAGAAAAAGTTTGTGGAATTTCCAATCTCACTTTTTTTTTGCCTCAAAAGGGGCTGTGAATAAACCTTAACTTTTTCTGACAGTGAAATTTTTTGTGACTGTGCCATTTCCTGTGAGTTCTGGAGTGAATCTCCCCTCCCACCCAGCCCCAAGGGATGGGTGAGCATCCAGGGACAAGACCAAAGGCTAATGATGCGAATATAATTAAAGCTGATTAGAGAGTGGGACTGCTGATGGAGGAAAAAAGGGAAACTAAAAATTTGGGGGTTGTGTGTAGCTCAAAATCCCAACAAGGCAGGAGTGAGCCCTGGGGATCCCACCTCACATCTCTGTGGCACTGTGAGGAAATGTTTCTAAACATAAAAATAATATAAAAATAACTGTGCTGTTTGTGATAAGAAGTGTGGGATTGGTGGCCATTGTCCATCTCAGCAATCTTCATTTTAGCTTGGAATAAAGATATTTGGCACTGCCAGGATGTTTCTGTGCCTTGCAAGGTTTTGAAAGGGAGTGGAAGTTTCCAGACCTGAACAGAAATAATAAAATTTCTGGAATAATAGAATTCTTACATATGAGATGTGTTTTATCTACTGGCAATAGTGTTGGGCTCCCCAGCACTGGATATTTCCCCTGACTGATAATTTGGGGCTGTGTTCATGGACTGGAACCTTTGTGAAAGCAGCAAAATTTTCAACTGGCCTCGTTGTAATATTTGGCTTGCAATTTAAAATAGGACATTTTGAGTTTTATTTTGGCTTTGGAAAAGCTCAGTGCCTGCTAAAACTCGTGGCATAAAGGACCTGAAATGTTTCTTTGCTAATGTCTTTTAAGACTAATGCCTGGAAATGTCTGTAATTCTCTGATAAGTTTTAAGGGAAAGAAGGTATTAAAAAAAAAAATTAAAAAAAAAATTTAAAAAGGGAAAGCAGTGTCCTTTACGTGTATAATGAAGAAGTGTCAATTAAAAAATGGCAGCTTCTGGAATGAGAACGACATTGCCAAGAATTTTCAGAAGTTCCTGTATTAGTGAGGGCTCAGAAAGCATTTGTCTCAAAACGACGAGCTGGATGTGAAAGCTTTCTGGGAAACGTGAGGCTTTTCCATTCTATTAAATACCTTTTAGAAGGGATGAGTGCCTCGAAATGTTTGTCCTCTCGCTGCTTAAAAGGCTCAGCACGTCCCTTAAGTTGCTGTGTTTTATGTTACTTGTGTGTGTGTGCGTCCCTGTCTCTGCTCTTCCTGAAATTGTGTCTATTTGTGTCCATAAATCTCTGCTGCACTCGTGCTCTAATGAACAAAAAACTTCATGCAGTGCTCCATGAGTTAGAAAATCCCCTTTTCAGTCAATTATCCTAGCAGTTGCTTGGTGGATTTTTTTTTTTTAATATTTTTGTTGTTGTTATTTCTTTATTAGTTACAGAAATGCATTTGAAATGGCTTGAAAATAAAATATTAATCCATTTTCTTTTAAACCTGTAGCCCTCCAGTCTGGTACAGCCCAACGTTGATTACAAATAATTTGGATATAAATGGGATTGTACCAGAATTCGGCTCAGAGCAGTAATTACAAGTAAAAGCTTTGGTTACACTCAGTGCTGGAGCAGTTGTTAAAACCGGAGCGTTGCCAATCACCAGCATTAGCAGGGGTATTATTAAAGCACATTAAAGTTTATTTCAAGGAAGTTCTGGTTCAGGGTAAGACTGAGCTCTGGAAAAAGCAATGAAAAGGCTGAACTTGAATTATTGAGAGAAAGTCTAATATTTGACAGGATTTTTTCAGGAGAGTTTGTTAAAAACGGGGCAAAAAGGACAAAACTTTCTTGCCATGAATATGAGTTTGTAGGTTTTTTTCCTATGTACATATTTATATGTGCGCATTTTATATTTTTATATTAATTTCTATTATCTTCTATTTTTCTCTATTTTTTCTATAGATTTTAAATTTTAAAAAGATTTTTCTCTCTCTATACTTAGAATTTTGCTTGGATAGCAGAGAATGTTTATAACCCAGCATGTTAGGAGGAAAGGAAATAATCCAGGATTTTTGTGTGTCTGTGCACACAGCCCAAACACTGAACCATCCAAAGGAGTTTATTGACACAGCTGGAAAAAGCCAATAAACAGTTTAAATTTTGTGCCTGTTTAGCAAAAAACCCTGAGTCACTCACTGGAAATACTTCATAAAAATGTGGAAATAGAGACTGTGACTCCCATCAGTGCTTCCAGCCTTGTTCCAGCATGCTTTAATCTGTATTTTCCTTATTTAAAGTTATTTTCTTGAATTTCAAACAGCCTCTTTCCCTTATTTATCACCATTCCAGCCCAGGTCAATCTTCATCCTGAATTTGGGTATTTATGGTCTTTGTTTGGGTGAGATTCTTTTTTCCCAACAGAATCTGCTGCAAGGATCTTTCAGGAGCTTTTATTCTTTCATTTCGGTTCATGAAAGTTCGCAGTGGGGATAACACCGAGCCTGAACTCTGAATTCAGAGCTGGATCTTCACAGGGAAGGAAAATCTGTGTAAATGAGCACTAATTACCCCTGTGACAGGCAGCAAACCCCAAATCTGGATCCATTTAGGATGCCTGGCTTTCTGTAAGCTGTTTTTCCGAATAATCCATTTTACGCATTTATTAACCTATAAATACATTTTTATAAATCTCGATGACATTTGGGTATTTTATTAACCACAATAAATGCCAGGGAAAATTGAATTAAGAAAGCTTGTAATGTGCTTTACTACCAGTTTTCAAATTTTGCTGAGCTGTAAATGGTCCTGCTTTATATCCAGGATAAATCTGTTTGAGGACTACAGGAATAATTCTTTTTCTTTGTTGCCAGAGGCCCTGACCTTTAGGTTGATGGGTGGTTTTTAACAGCTTCACCTCTGTCTTATTCTCTCTGATTCTGGAGTAATTTGATTTTCTGCCTCGGGCAGTGCCCCAGCAGATGTGGAACCCTTTAGGTGATGGTGCAAAAGATCTCCTTGGATTTGTCCATTCTTTCAATCACAGTCCCAAATCAGGTACTGATTGTCCCCAATGGGGAGGAGACAATATCTGACCCCAAAAGTTGAATTTCTTCCAGGTGAGATCCTGCCCCTTCATTTTCAGAATAAAGTTGGAAATGTGAGCCCTTTGCAGGGGATGCACCAAAACAATTTTTTTCTGGGTGAAGCTTTTCTGATTTGTTCTGTGTTTGCTGAAGATGCTGCTCCAGAAATTCATCTTTTCCTATTTTTCCTCCTTTTTTACGTCTCCTGCCCAACTCTGAGTTTGTGCTGTTTGTTTGCATGACCCCATGCTCTTCCCTTCTAGGGATGATGTTCTCTTCCTTAAGCGTGTTCTTTTTTCTCCAAATATTTGTACATCAGAAAGGCAAAACTGGACTTACCACAGTGTGGTTTTTCTTGTGAACCCAATTAATTTTTTCTCAGTTAATGAAGCATAATAACCTCATTATTTCAGAAAGCCACTTCATTTTTAGGGTAGCAAAACCAGTGCCTCAGTTGTAATTAAAATTGGTGGAGCATCTTTGTGAAGACACTGATTTAACTAATTCTGGGTTAACTTTTGCTCCCATGATCACTCCTTAATCTCATGGCTAAAACACCTTTTTCCTCTGGTTTCCTGGTGTCCCTGCTGCTGCCAGGTGCAGCTGGAGGATGCTCAGGCTCTGGGTACCACTCAGACACCAGATCAGCCTTAAGCATCAGCTCAGCAGGGAGAGGAATGAAGAGTGTTCAGGTGAATCTGTGATGTGGGGCCCAAAATGTGGAGTGGAAAGCACTTTAAAAGATTATATTAGTGAAAAATACACTTTTTTTCCCCTTTTTTGCCCAGATCCCAGGAGCCTCTGGAGTGACTGGGGCACCCCAAGCAGCAGCTCCAGAAAACCATAAAAACCCCATTGATCTACAAGAGTTCATAAATACAAACTGCAGGCAGGAATGGGAGAGGCAAGGGCTCAGAATAAAAACATCTGTATTCATTTATTTACGTCTTTATCTTTGTCTCTGAAGTACAGAAAGGCCACACCATTTGTTTGTGTTGACTTAAAGGTCTCATCTGTGGAGGCACTGACCACTTCATTCATTGCTAAATCCTTCCTTATCTGTTATTTCCCATGGATGGGAGAGAAATAATGCATTTAGCATCAAGATCAGTGCACTGAACATCCTGGGAGAGGGTGTTCAAGGCTCCACTGGATTGTTCTGTTGGTTAGGAACAGTGCAAATGCAGATTATTTGCATTAAATCCTTTCCCTGCTATTTACTGAACTGGAAGCTGGGCCAAGGGATGGAAATGACTTCTTGATTTTTATAGCAGCAGAATTTAACTCTTGCAGGGATGGTCCTGGCAGCTGGGGAAATATGAGCTGGTGAAACCGGGCATGATTTGACCCGTAGAATTATCTCGTGTGACATTTTGATGTGTCTGCACAGAAATGTGCTGGAGAGGGGTTGGTTTGGAGATCAGGAGGGAATAAAGACCTCACTTAGAATGCCCAGAGCTCTCAGCATTGCTGCCTTCCTCCAGGGAATCTTCCCCACTTATTTAGAGTGTGGAAAAACACAAAATGCAAAGTCGTCTCCAAGCCATTTCATAAAGGACTGCAGCTCCAGGGGGGTGTTTGGACTCTTTTGCTTCTTTGATCTCCTTAAAGACCTGAACAATGAGGGATGGCAGCAAACAGCCCGGGTGTGCTTGCTGTGTGTTTTATTCCTGGCTGAGGAGGAGGCTGGCTGGAGACAGACACATCTGTCATCTCGCTCCTGGTGAGCACACATGAACTCCTCAGCCTAAAACCTGGTTTATCTTGTCTTATTTTATGAGTCCTCTCAGAAGTGTTGTAGGTGTGAGGAGCTTATTTTGGTTGGAGCACTTATGCTGCTCTGCAGAGCAGTTCAGCAAAGGAATCACCTTCGTTGCTGGCAGAACGTGGCACGTCCATCATTCAGCATTGCTGTGAGTAATGTCCTCGATGATTTAAAACGCTTTTATGGGCACATTTCTCTCCAGGAAAGAACAGCCATTGACCACTTGCATACTGCATTGCCCCAGAAACCAAACAACAGCTGAATGGTCTTGTCAGACTCTTTTTTATTGGTTTATTTTTTTTTTTTTTTAGAGAAATGACAGGCAGGACCTCTCTAACATTTCCCATTCCTTTTGTCTTTCTCCTGCCTCTGGTGCTGGTAACACTCACCAGTCTCATTCAGCTGAGCAGAACCTCTCCTTCTGAGCATTTTCATGTTCCAGGATTTATTCAGAGGAAGAATAGAGAGAGGTAGTGTGAGTGAAGTTTGCTTTATGGATGCACGTGCTAGACTTGAAATGAGATTGCTCTGGGGATTTTCAAAGAGTTCTTTTGGCTCTGAACCAGACACCCCTTGTGGGAGGATTCCCAGCACCTACTTTGGATGGAGCCATGCAGGAGGGAAATCCTCTAAATGCTGCTGCAGGCCAGTCTTCAGCACCATGGTATTTTCAACAGAAGATTTAAAGGGCTTAAGGAAAAAAAAATCAGCTCCAATTGAAGGTCAGAACAACTGAAATGGAAGTACTTTGAGTGTGATAATCTCCACTGGTATTTTATGAACTGTAGCTTTGTATCCCCGGGTCACTGTTTTCTGGCATTGATCACTGTAATCCAAAATCATTTCCCTTCTATAAAATGCGCTGCTGTCTGGAGTGCTGATCCTGGCACTGGGAGCAGAGGGAGGGATGCAGGAGCACCCCCAGAGATCCCTCCCTACCTGTGCCCAGGTGCCCACCCTGCCCTGTCCCCCTGTGCACACCAGCTGAGCTCACAGAACGCTTCAGCTCCCATCAGATACTTGCAGGACTTCAAAACAAAAATGATTCTGGGCTAATCCAGCACACTTTGGTTGGAAATAATTGCTTTCCTGATAGTTTCTGTAACGTTCATCATGCTCTTATTCTATCTTCCTTACTCCCCCGGCCTATAATTATGTTTTGAAACAGAAAATTTGTACCAAGACGAGTACAAGTGTACAGCTGTTCCTTTAGTCCTTCAGTCTATGGAACACCATTTATTGAGCTGCTCCCTCATTAGCAGAGTGTTGGCGTGAGTGCTGGGCCCAGTGCAGACTGGTTCAGCTCCATTTCATGCCTTTGTTTGGAGCACTGAAAGCAGCAGGAAATGGTGACAGATTCCAGCAGCCACTTAAGGTTTGCAGAAATTATTGCCTGAAGTATGGGAGGTCTGTGAATGTTTGCAGCTGACTTTGCTTGATTCCACATACGTGCAGCGCTGAAATCCCTCCCTGTGCATCACTTGGTGGGTGCTGAGCTCTCAGAGGAGCTGGGGCTGCTCTGGAAGTGTCCCAGGCCAGGTTGGACAGAGCTTGGAGCATGGCAGGGGTGAAGGAGATGAGCTTTAAGGTCCTTTCCAACCCAAACCATGCTGTGATTGTAAAATAACAAGCTAGAAATAAGGTGGTTGCAGGTTGAGCTGAAAATATGCACAAAAAATGTTGTAATTTCTATCAGCACCCAAAGGGCTCCATGAAACCCATCCAGACCATGGGAGCTGCTGAATTCCCTCTGTGACCCTGGCAGAGGCTGTCACTGAAGGGGGGCACAACAGTGATGTGGGCAGAACTGGAAAAGGGAGAAGAAAAATTAAAGTCTGACTGGAATTCAGGAAAACCAGGAATGTCTCCTACCTTTCCCTCTGTTCCCTCTTGCAGCTTGCAGGAGCCACAAGCAGTTCTTGAAGCCAGAGAAAGCTCAGGGTTTTGTCAATTATAAATTGTCTGGTTTGATTTGAACCACTCTTGCCTTTCTCATCTAAAATCAGCTGCTTAATATTACTGTGAGTATTCAGTTTGTACTGACCAGGGTGCTCTATCTAAGGCATAATTGAAGTAGTTGAACATTCTACAGGCTGCTGTGCCTTTGTGAGGTGCAAGTGAACTTCCAAACACTGTTCTGCTTCCTCACCCGGCTCTTATCTACAACACAGAAATTAATCTTTTCTTTACAATTAAGAAATCTCATTAGTTAGGAAAAAATCTGAAAAATTCAGGCAGAAGAGAGAACCTCGAGTCAGTTGTTGGATGAATATTTGTGTTTCAGTTTGGGATTGGGATGCTGAGCTCAGGAGAAGTTTCATTGCTGGCTTAGATGGCTGAAGTTTGGATGGTTTTGGGTGGTTTCTTCTCTTTCTGCTGCCTTGTAAAAGTCAATTAAATGGCAAATCCCTGAGGGGTTTGGAGCATCTCTCCAATCAAGAGAAGCTGTGGTTTGGCTCTGGCATTTACTCTGCTGAGGGAGGACTGGAGTCCACCCGGGAATCTGAGTCACCAGGACTTGGGCTCAGTGTGAAGCTGTAGAAATGCAGCTGGTTCATTAAAACACCCAATTCCCCGGGTTTGGAATAACTCTGCTGCCCAGCCAGGCTCATGGAATGGCTCTGGAGCTCTTGTCCTGCCCATCTCCAGAAATAACAGAGCTTTCTCCACCTGCCTCTGTCAGAGCTCCCAAAATCACTCGTTTCTTTACTGCTTTTTTATAAAGGGTTGATGAAATCACACTTATTGGCAGATTTCACAGTGATGGAGCTTACAAATGGATTATTGCAAGTTTTATCCCAATGACTAAATTATGAGCTGTTAAAAAACCCCTTTTTATGTTATCTTTAGTTTAATACAGGCTGAAGTTGCAAATCTCGATGGAGAGAGCTGTTTACAAAGGCATGTAGAAACAGGACAAGTGGGAATGGCTTCCCTCTGACTGAGAGCAGGGTTAGATTGGATTTTGGGATGAAATCCTTCCCTGGGAGGGTGGAAGTGTCCAAGGTTGGATATTGGGATATTGGGATATTGGGATATTGGGATATTGGGATATTGGAACAGCCTGGGACAGGGGACGTGTCCCTGCCATGGAAGGGATGGAGTGAAATTAATTTTAAGTTCCTTCCAACCCAAATCGTTCTGGGATTTTGTGCTATTCCATTCTGGGATCCTGCATTCTTGGTGTGGGGTATGACCAGGTATTTGTCTTTTCACAAACAAACCATAAAACCCCTTCAGCTCTCCATCTCTTGCCTACCCACCAGAGCACGTGTGGCCTCTGAAGCAGCAATGGGGCACGTTCTGCTGAGCCTGGAAGAATTCTGTGACGAGTTGAAAATGTTTGAGACATCAATTTGTCCTTTTAATGAAGGCAGAGAAAGATAAATAAGGCATGTATGCAGATGTCACTGGCACTTAGGCATGTGCATGTCAGCGTTGATAAAGCACTGAACTTCCAGGGCTGGGGCTGGATTAGTGCCTGTCTCGTCAGCCAAGCAAGGGGCTCGTTTAGCACAGCATCATCAATTTTTGTTAGGGCAGATATGGCTTGGTTTTTTTGGTTTTTTGCTTTTTTTTTTGCTTTCTCAAAGCTGGTTGGACTTGAATTCATCGAAATAGAAGCGCCCACAGCCCAGAGAAATTCAAGGCATGTGTTTGTTCTGCATGTGGCACTTGTACTTTGGGTGAGGAGACAGGAGAGTTCTGTGAGCTGCAGGAATGCTTTGGGCTGAGGGGAAAAATCGCATTTTTTTGCTTTTTTTTTAGTGTGTTATAATGAAATGGACTCTTGTTGCATTTGATCACAAAAGCGCTTCTTAACATGATACTCAGGAACATCATTTTCTTCTCTTGGGCAGCCATAGTTCACAGTTGCTTTGGCAGCTACATTCTATTTAATCTGTCAATTTTTCTCACATGGTGTAGCTGCTGTGAGAGAAATTGGAGCTGTTATAGTCTGTGCTTTGATACAGTCTGGGGAAAGCAAGGTGGGAGACAGCAAACCAAACACAGCACGCCAGTAATTCCTTGAAAATCGCTGCTGTTCCAGCACGGCTGTTTCCCATCCTGGGGAGCTGTCACCATTCCTCCTGCAAGGAGATGCCGTTGTTTGCATCCTTCTTTTTAATTGTTTTGGTGCTGCCTGTTAAATATACTCTGCAGGGCCTTGGAGCTTTTCCCCAGGATTTTTTTTTTTTTTTTTGATGGTTGGTTGGATTTTTAAAAATTATTTTCTGCTCTCTGTTTTTAATGATTCTTCATGATCTCTACGTTCTGATTTTGAGCATCCTGGTCTGTGGGAGGTGTCCCTGTCCATGGCAGGGGTGGAACTGGGTGGGCTTTAAGGTCTTCTCCATCCCAAACCATTCTGAAATCACAAATCAAACTCCTCAAATCCAGCTGCCTTCATTGATGATGGAAATATTCCTGATGTCTGAGTTCAGCCCTTAAAATAGTTCTGAGTAACAGCAAATTCTCTGTGGCAAGGAGCTGCCTCCTTCCATGATCCTGAAGGGATTTCATCCCACAGATGAAAATATCTTTTAACAGAATATTTATTTCTTATCTCTTCCTCCAAAAAAACAACTCAGTGGACCAAAAATGATTCCTCCATGGAAGTGTGAAGTGACTTCAGCAGGGAGGTGTGATGGCCACTCATGGCCATGTGATTTCAAAGAGAAATAGGATTTTCAGATGGTATTTTAGGGGCCTTGCTTATGTTTTGAAGAAAATTCAGTGATGGAATAACAGAGGAATAGGTATATATAATATAGATAGTGGTTTATATTTTAGGAAACACTCGGTTGCTTTTTAGAATAATTAAGAAACTTGCTTTACCTTAAACATTATTTAGTATTGCATTTTTTCTTGTGCTTCCATATCCAAATAAAAGTGACTTTTGCAACAACTTGGTAAAAATGCAGTAAAACCAAGGCAGCAGTGAGCAGTAAATCCTGTGCATTTATTCAGTGTACATTTCACAGAACTGGTGCCAAATTCAGCATCTCTGGTGGAGCCTGATGCAATTTCCCTGAAGTTAATGGAATTACCCAGGTCAGGATCTCACTGCTGCTCTCTCTCTGTGACCCCTGGCTTGTCTTTGCTCTGAAATTTCCCCACTGCTCTTTCCAGGTGATTCCACGTGTCTGAAACTGCTGTGGATCCAGGGATTTCTGGGTCTTGCTGCTGACCTTCCCAGTGCACTTCCACTGCTGTCCCTAAGTTTAGTGATACATTAATTTGATGCAAATTCTATTTTTAATTGGCAGTATTAATCTCTGCTAGCATCTTATTCCTCCTGTAGCACCTACTCCCATTCATGCAGGACAAGTAGGTAGATCACGTTCTTATCTAGTCTGTGGGGATGTTTGGCGCCTTTTTAATAAAATCACACTCAGAATATCCTGCAAAAAAGGCAAATTAAGTGCCAATTTCTGCACTGACAATTTGAAAACACTGTGGTGTGAGCAGAGCTGAATTCCTGCTGATAATTGCTTCGGTGTCATTTATGCCAGTAGGTGTAAGAGACTCTGTGGGGCTGTTGGTGGTGGGCTGGACGGTCGGGACAGACAGATTTTTAAAGTTAGGTTTTGAAACTTGTGGTTTATTGAAAAGGACGTGGGTGAAAGGGCCTGCTTGGAGCTGCAGCCACATATCAGAGCAGGGCAGAGAAAAAGCAAAGAGTAATAGAGCAAGGGGTAAGAGGGTGGTGAGAGAGGGAAGTAAGAGGCAGAAGGTAAGGGTTTAGAGCTAAGAGAGGGAGGTTTCTGTTATAATACAATTTTTTTTGTGTATTGAATATTTTAATTTTTACTAGCTAATTTAATACAAGATACAAATTGTATTTACATGCAGCTTATAAGAATTATTACATTATTATACTATGGTACACTTTAAACCCTAAAAACTACTCTTTGGACCCCTTTTGCTAAGATAGTAGGGTCTTTTATGATTTTTGGACTTGCTCTTTAGCAGAAGGAATTGTTCTGTCAAGGGGGGTTACTTTCAGCCGCCATTCTATTGTTTTCTAGTTGTTTAGTAACTAAGGTTTGGTATCTCAAAGATGGCTTTCATTTTAATTTTGCTTATGTTTTCCATATTCTCAGAATCTTTTGCTAGGCAATTATATTTATAAGGTTTTCCTGTTTCATCTTTCCCAACGAGTAGGCTGAGGAGCAGGGATGCAGCTCCTGAGGATGAGGGATGCTGCTCCTGAGGATGAGGAGCAGGGATGCAGCTCCTGAGGATGAGGGATGCTGCTCCTGAGGATGAGGAGCAGGGATGCAGATCCTGAGGATGAGGAGCAGGGATGCAGATCCTGAGGATGAGGGATGCTGCTCCTGAGGATAAGGAGCAGGGATGCAGATCCTGAGGATGAGGAGCAGGGATGCAGATCCTGAGGATGAGGAGCAGGGATGCAGATCCTGAGGATGAGGAGCAGGGATGCAGCTCCTGAGGATGAGGAGCAGGGATGCAGATCCTGGGCAGGACAGCTTCTCTGGAAGCTCCAGTGGCTGTCAGGACAAGCAGCCATGTGCAGGGGAAATCAGACTTTCCATTCTGATCTGCCGTCAAGCTGAGATGATTGCAGCTGAGGCTCGGGAGCTGGGGAAGGCTGTGCTGAGAGCAGCCCCAGGAGTGTTGGCCGGGCCCCAGGTCCGGGCAGGAAGGAGCAGGGTGAGCACAGAAGCAAATGCAGAGTGTCTGAATGAGGCTGCAGTGCTGCCTCATTATCCTGAGGAGTAACTCAGCGTGACTGAGGGGATGCAAAGGGCTCTGCTGCTCCTTCCAACACTTCCCTCCATGTCCACGAGGGCTTTTCCATGGGTGGTCACAGGAGGAGGCACGAGGCTGCTCCCAGGGACCGCTTGATCTGCTGGGACCACGCAGCTTCATCTTTCCAAGGACTGCTGCTGCACGTGGAGCTCTGGTCCTTGGCTTTGCACAGCGTGGATTAAAGGGATTAAAAGGAACCTTGGGATATGAGCTCAGCTGTTGAGAGGGAAGTTGAAAGGTCCCCATATGGAAATTTCCTGGTCCCAGTGTGACATGTAATCCTCCTACTCTCACACATATTAAATTGTCGTCAGGTACGGATTGCTCCCGGCTGCTGGGGTTTAATCCTGGCATTTACATGGAGTTCTTGATGCTGTTTGTGCCATCATGTCCCCAGATCCTCACTCATTCCTCCATGGAATGCTGCTCATCATCTCCTGCCACCATGGGAGCTTTTTGTGCATTCTCACTTCTATCACAATATTAAGGGCTGTATATTCAGGAAATATTGTCTATTCTTCTTCTCTTAAGCCGTTTTTTCTAAAGGAGAGAAGTGATAACATGGGGCTGCAGGATAAAGGGGCCGGTCCCGATGAAATGAGTTTTAATTTGTATTTCCCTGATAATGATCTCATGAAGAGCCACTGATATACTTCTGGTATAATATCTACAATCAAAGCTCCAAGGAAGAACTCATTGGATGCGTTTCCAGGCAGCCTCGTTACAATGCTCCAAGTCCCAGGATGTTCTAAATAAATAAATAAATAAATAAATAAATCGATAAACTCCAAGATGAATCTATTAAGTGAAATGAATTCAGCACAGAAGGAGTTGCTGCACATCCCGGGCCTACTCGCTGTGTTACAGCTGTGACACGGCTTCCCAGATGGCACAATTATCTTCCTAAAATATTGTGGAAAACTTCCATTTGTCATTTGGATTAGTGCAGTGAGCTTTCTCCAAACACAGGCAGAGAGCTCTGCTTCTCTGTGTTCTTCATGGCAGTAATTAGCAATAATTCACTTGGAATCAGAAAAACACTTTAGAGGAACAGGGAACAAGCCAACTTCTCCCATTTCCATTTCTGAAATCGCTGTCCTGCGTGGCTGTATCTCAAATCTTTGACATCAAACCAGACCTTTACACGGTTTTCTTTTTCTGAGGAGTATTTTATGTTCTCCTAATTGGACTGTCAAGGATTTCAGATGGTGGGCATGTTTTCAACATGCACTAGGCTGCAATATTTACAGTAATGTAGGATGATAAAAATAAGGCTGTTTATTCTTTTAGCACTGAGGAAACTGTAGGAGATGATGTACCTGCAGTACAACCAGCATCAGCCCCTTTTGGATGCTATTTATGGAATTACAGAAATGTCTCTCTGAAATATAAATGATGTTCCAGTCCTAAAACATAAAGCTGTTTACATTTTTTGAAGAGGGGGAAAGAAGTGCTGAAAATAAAAGTGTGGGGCCAGAAAAGACTCCTTTGAGGAAGAGATTTAAAATATAATTTTTTTGTTGTTTTACCAAATCTCTCCTTTTTTTTTTTTTTTTTAAATTTTTAGGACTTCATCTTTGGAAGCCTAAATTTGAGGAAAGAAAAGGAAATTATAATAACAGAGCATTGAATGATAATCTGGCCAGTGATCCTTAGAAGAAATTTAATTTGGGGGTTACTTAAATTTCCTTGCTACTTGTTGAAAAAATCAAGCTTGTTTTTTGTTACATGATTATTGTTGCTTGATTATCACGTCCCAAATTAAAACATCTCTTTAATTGTGATGCCTTAACCAGTAGTGATGTGGCAAAAAAGTGTGGGAGAAAATAGGACATGGATTTAAAGACTGTCATTTAGAGAGATGTTGCTGGTGAATGGAATCTGGTTTTTCTTTTCTTCTGTATTTTTAGGAAAAAAAATTTTTTTTTCCGTGCAGCTACAGGAGGGGATGTCTGGATGATGGTTTTACTGTTGGAGGAATTAATACAAATAAAGCGAAGCAGTTGTAGCTAAAATCAAATCCACTTTAGTGCCTCCAGTGGAGTGAGCAGGGAGGGAAGGAGCTCCAGGAGAGCAGGGAGAGGGCAGCGCTCTCAGGGAATTCCTGGGAGCCCAAGTGCTTTCAAGTGCTGAGCAGAGGAGATTATGAAGCACAAGCCTCTTGTCCAGATAGACACACTTGACATTTTGCTGAGTGAAATAGAGCTGGTAGGACAAAATAGCACTGACTGTGTCGGAGTTATCCAATCCTTAAATTTGATTTTGAGTCTGGCAAGGAACTGAAAGCACTGAATTAGGTCATTTTGTGTCTGTGCTGAGCCTGGGATCAGGAGGGGGGGAAAAGGCCTGACTGAAAACCTCAAGTTATGCTTGGATGTCTGGGATTGGGAGTTCTTTGGAAGTGTTTTTAATTTAGGAAAATAAATGAATCAAAATGAAATCACAGGACAGGAAAACCATTCCACATCCAGACTTATTTATATTCTTCTTGTAGGAGGTCAGGAAATTTCACTCTTGCAAAGACCTCTGGGTCAAATATGGTGATCGAATTTGTAAGGACTTCATTTTTCCTTATTCACAAGGTCATCCTATATTCCTATCATTCTTTTTTTTGCTGGGTTTTTTGTTTTTTTTTTTTTTTTTTCGTTTTTTTTTTGTTTTTGTTTGCTTGGTTGGTTGGTTGGTTTTTGTTTGCTTTTGAGGTTTTTTTGTTTGTTTGTTTGTTGGTTGGTTGTTTGGTTTTTCGGGTTTGTTTGTTTTTTTTTTTTTTTTTTGTTTGTTTGCTTGGTTTTTGGTTGCTTTTGGGGTTTTTTTGTTTGTTTGTTTGTTGGTTGGTTGGTTGGTTTTTCGGGTTTGTTTTTTTTGGGTTTTTTTTGTTTTGTTTTGTTTTTTTTTTTTGTGGTTTTTTTGTGGTTTGTTTTTTTATTTTTAAATCTGATCCAACTTCGTTCTCCCTGGAAGTGGTTCCACCTCAATCAGTCAGTGGAGCTCATGGGAGGAGGAAGTTAAATGCTGTGCCAGCTCAATTCTCTGTGCCCTGGGCAGTTTTAGCTCGGGGGGGTCACTTCAGTGTCCAGTGGTCACCTCAGGAACTCCATGAGCTGTCCCCAGCACTTCTCAGCTGCCACTTCCCCATTCAGGGACAGTAAACACAAGTTTCCATCCCCATAATGAGGTTCCTGCAGCAGAGTGCAAACTCTGTTATCTGCAGATAATCATGTTGTACCAGCTCTTATCTCACACCATAAATGTCCTGAGGATGTGATTCTCTCCTGATACCTCTCCAGCCTGCTCAGCTGTGTTGTTTCCTCCCAGGGCAGGCAGTTCAGTCCCTGAGGTTGATTTTCTCGTGTAGTGAAGGAATAAATCTGACCATTTCCTTGGAGGTATCAGTGCACTCAGGCCCCAAACACCTTGAACCTGGTATGAAGAAGAGGGAGTGTTATTTAAAAGCCTTCTCCTTCATCTTGCATTTCAATACTCCCAGGGTGCAGCTGGAATGAGGCAAAGCCAGCAGGAATTCGGGAAGCAAACAGGATTTTTTTTTGTATCCAAATAATCTCTCCTTCCCATTGGAAAAAGGTCTAAACCTTTGTGGCACCACTGGATTTCCTGAAGGTGCCTGGAATTGAAGGTGACAATTTAACAACACGAAAAGTTGGGTACTTGAGTAATTGATTGCATTCACAGATTATCTTTGAGAAAAGTTGGGTCTCACTAAGCAGGCTGTAACTAATGACAGTGTGTTAATTAGTCTATGATTATTTATTTTTTTTTTTAAGATTAAAGAATTAAGCTCTGTTTAAGGGTGGATGCACAGTGCTTGGCAAAGCACAAAAATGCAGTGGTCAGCAGTGTGGAAATTTGGGGATATGCTGGAGAAAGCCAAAGTTATTTTTTTAGAGAAAAAAAATAGGGAAAAGAAGTTGTGAAATTTGTGCAGCGATTGGTGGTGACAGTAAATGAAGTGCAGTGTATATTCAAGCATATACATGCATACAGAAACAGTAGCACTGATGTGTTGATGCAATAAATTATTAAGACTTTTGAATAGCCATAAATATGCTAATGCTGCAGAGGAGTGCATGGAGGGTTAAGATGTTCATTTTTAGTGGGGTCAGAGAGGTTTTAGTAGAGGAAATTTCAGTTTGGGACACTCATATCTCTGTTTTGTGCTCTGTATCAATATAAAGTGGCTAGAGGCAATGAGAATTTTAACCTACAGCATGTATGAGATGGATTTGTACAACACAAGCCCTGAAATGATGAAATTTCAACCACTTCAAGAACTTTCTTTGAAGGAGAAAAGTGCAGCAGTCATTTCATTTTCCTCATTGCACTCAACAGAATTTTTATTCATTCCATAAGGAGCCATAAGGAGGATTCTGGAGGTGAACTCTTCTTTCCAACACTTTTTTTTTTTTTTTTGGCTTCTCAGACCTGTTTGCTGAGGCAGCACGTTCCCTGCTGAGTTGGGATTTTTGACAAACACCTGGCCCTGGGGCTTCCTTGAAGGTCAGCCCACATGTGGAATTTGTTGTGCAAGGAACCTGCTTGGTTATGGGCTAGGAAAAGTCACCTGCTCCCTCTGGGACCTTCCCCAGGGATGGGAATTGTTGCTTGGAAGACCCTGGATCCCAAATAATGTTACTGAGCTGCAGGAGGGGGAAGCAGATTTATGGGATGGAGCAGGCAAAGCCATCCGTGTGTTGCTTGGAAAGGAACTCCTGTGCTGCTGGTGGGAGGGGTGGAAGTAAAACACAACCAGAAAAGGTGAATTTATCTTGCAGATCCTTCCCACTGGAAACCTTAATGACAAAAATATTGTGATTGGGACCAGAAAGATGAGTGTCACTCAAAGGCTTTGTCATCACTAAAAGAAGTGTCATCACTAAAAGCAGTGTCATCAC
>PYHW01010591.1:918727-932284 GCA_013186435.1 Turdus rufiventris | reverse complement strand
CAGGGATGGATGATCTTTGGAGATAACACTCCCCAGAACCAGCTCAAAACCATTTTCCTTTTGATAAAAGACCCAGCTTTGAAAGTGAGATCAGATTCTGTGATTAAAACAGGGGGAGAGAGCACTGTTAAAGCTGTCCAGGTGCTCAGTGTGTAAAAAAAAAAAAAAAAAAAAAATAAAAAAGAAATCAATAGTTGGAAATGTCTGTCCTTACCAGAGATGCCGTGGATCAGACATCAGCTGGGGCAGGGAGGGGATGGAGAAGATACTCTGCTGTCAGAGGACACCTTGTGCTTTTAAGCTTCAATTCTATTATTGATTACAACATCTCTGTAATAAATCAGGTACAAGTTTGCATTTAATTTTCAAAGCCTGCAGATTCCGTTTGTTCTACAAGTTCTGAGTGACAGAAATCTTTTAATGAATGTTGAAAGAGTTGTTTCTTGGGTGGTAAGCACTCATTCATAATTGTCCGAGGAATTCACTTGCGTTTAGAACATATCATGTGTTGGATTAGTGGAAATTTCTCAGTTGTCACATTTTTTTCCCCCCTGGATTTTTTTTTTAATCAAGATGTAGAAAAACTGATTCAAAGTTTTCTTAAGTGCTTAAGTGTCATAATGGACGCCTTATCCTTGTTTTATAGACTGGAGGGATTTACAGAACAGCCAGCTTGGATTTCCAAACTGTCTGGTTGAGAAGACTTCTCTACTTGCATTTGATAGAAGAAAAAAATGCCTGATTTCCTTCCTAGCTCATTGTTAATGAGGATGGGTTAGGATTGTATCCATCTGTGCATTTTCTTTGGAGATACCAAGTGACCAAAAGCAATGTGTTCCCCCTGTCCCCTCCCCATAAACCTCTGGAGAGAAATAAAACTTGCTTGGTAGTCAGTTCTTGCAGGGTGCAGCCATCCCATGGATCCTGTGGGGTGGGTAACCTGCTGTTTGTGTCCAGAGAACGTAGCTGTGATGTGTGGAGGGACCAGGGACTGCTCCAGCAGTAGAAGACACAGTTCGAGGTTTGTGGCTTGGGAAAGGAACTCCCAGCCACCCTCACTGCTCAGAAGTGGGAACGCGCTGGGAACAAAGCTCAGTGTTTAAAATGGGGAGTGCCAAATATCCCAAGGGAGCTCTAATTGCTCTCCCAATTATTCCTTGCTCTGAGAAGGACTTGTTACCTTTCATAACAGAGAAAAGAGATATTTTAGTTTTTCACTGCTGCTTTTCATCCTCATCCGTTCTATCATCTCTTTGCTAGAACAAGAGGTATCACAAGGGTCTTCCAAAATATCTCATAATGGATAAAGGATGGAGCTGGAGCTTCAGCTTCCCTTTCCTTGTGCAGCTGCTGGGCTCATGTGAAGTTAAATGTCCATCCTCTTTAATTAATGCCATCTTTACCCAACTGCTTCAACTGCTCCTTGTTTGTCAGGGAGAGTCTCACGCTTGGGAAGTGCCTGATGATGTGATAGCAGAGCCTTTTTAATGAATGCTGCTTAACGGGGTGAAGCAGTTTGGGCTAGGCATGATTAAGTTTGTGATCAAGAGCTTGACGAAGAATTTGATAGTTGATGTTGATTAAGAATATTGGATGGTAATTAATGCATAACTCCTGTCTTTTACGTGTCTGGAGAATCAAAGCAGCTGAGAGCAGGGCTGGGAATCGGTGGCACTGCCAGCTCACATGGAGCTTTCAGCAATTTATCCCACTCCTAAATTGCCTGTGGACAGCAGCAGGACAGGGTTAAGTCCATCTCTGTTAATTATCACAGGGACCAGAAATCCCAGGAGGGTGAGGCGGCTCGAACGTCTCCAGGATTCAATTTATTTCTTAAATAAATATTATAATGCAACACTCCAACAACCTCTTCTCTCTGTAATTTCTAGCACTGGCAGAGCAAAAGTTTGGGATCACAATGTGTCTCTTGTCACTTCCAGCTGGCACTTGAGGTCTGCAATGTAATTAAACTTGAGTTCCTTCAAGGTCTTCATTTAATTTTAGAGAGAGAGGACCTTGCTCCATGTGCCTGGGTATAGGTGAAAACAGCCCTTGGAGTTCAGAGGTTTTGGATAAGGCATCTTTGGGGATTTATTTTTGTTTAATCTTTTTAATTTAAAGCACATCCCACTCTTATTTCCACCACAGCAAAAAAAAGAGTAACAGGATGAGACCTACAGCAATACTGGACAGACTTCAAGTGGCTGTTTCCCCAAAGAGTGTAGGTTTAAAATAATATAAATTAAGGATTATTTGAAAAAGAAGCAGACTTCCATTGTAAGAGAAAATCTGGCAGTCCAAATTCTTGTTTTTCAGCTGAATGAATGCAAATCTGAAATTACTCTTAACAGAGTTCTCCACATGGCTGCAGAACCTTCATATTTTTTCCTTCAGATAAATTAAAAATACAAAGCCTTATTATGTGTTGCACTAAAGAGGAATGAAAACAATATTTTATGCAGATGTAAAGCTGACATAATTGCAGTGAAATAGCTACAGACATTAATTTTACTCTGTTTTAATTTCACAGAAATCACACTTATCAAAACCATACGTTTTGAAACAATGAACCTCTTCTATCAAATTAAAAATGAACAGCTTTTACATAGCACTAAGTCACTTGATTTGGCTCCAACACAAGAGTTCATGGCTGAAGGGAGGAGAAAACAATGTATTTCTTAAATCAGAAGCTTTAGGGATTTTATGGAGAGGGGAATTAATCCGTAGTTGGATTTTTATGGAGAAGTGAATGGATCTATAGAGATGTGTTAAAGCACCCTGTGAGCACAGTGCCTGCTGCCTTGGTGAATGCTCAAGTAACAGTTTGGTGAGGTGAACTGGGGGGCAAATGATCCCAGATCTCCTCTAAAATAACACTGGAATGATGTAATCATTGAATCATGGGACAGTTGGGGTGGGAAGGGACCTTAAAGACCATCCTGTTCCACCCCCATGGGTGAGGACACCTTCCCCCAGAGCGGGTGGTGGCATCAGCCATGGTGGTTGTTCCACAGCCAGGAGGATGGTACTGGTCTGCCAGGCGTGAGGGTAGCTCAATTCCCTGTCCACACCCACCCATTCCCAGCTGGATATCAGGAGGATTGGGAGATCGGTGCTCAGAGAGATCACCCTCTGTCTCCCCAGATCTGTCACCTCTGTGTCCAGCAGGGAAATGATGGAGAGGAGAGAGCAGTGAAAGGTGAAAATGAACCCATGGCTGCTCCATGGGCAGGGACATGGAGTTATTCCCAGCTATGTTATTCCCAGTTATGCTATTCCCAGCCATGTTATGACATTCCCAGTTATGATATTCCCAGTTATGCTATTCCCATTTATGTTATCCCCAGTTATGTTACGGCATTCCCAGTTATGCTATTCCCAGTTATGATATTCCCAGTTATGATATTCCCAGTTATGCTATTCCCAGCTGTTATTCCCAGCTGACATTCCCAGCTACGTTATGACATTCCCAGTTATGTTATTCCCAGTTATGTTGTTATTCCCAGTTATGCTATTCCCAGTTATGTTATTACATTCCCAGCTATGTTATTCCCAGTTATGACATTCCCAATTGTGTTATGCTATTCCCAACTATGCTATTCCCAGTTATTCTGCTCTTCCAAGGCACAGCCCAGCTCTACTCGCACGCAGCCCCCTCAGTGCCCTGCCCTGGGTCGGTGCTGCTGCCTCCTCCCTGTTTGGGGGATGTTACAGCAGCATGAGAATTGATGTGGCATTTGAATGTTTAAAGAGTTCCTGAGACACATGCAAAGATGATTTTCCTGAGCCTGCTCTGGTGCTGACTTTGGCTGTTGGTAGAGAAGGCGTCCCTAGCGTGACTTGTGTCGTGCTGGGCTCAGTGTGACTCACGGGGAAAGGCAGGGAGGGAGGTTTGACAAGGGCCTGGAGTGACAGGGAATGGCTTCCCACTGACAGAGGGCAGGGATGGATGGRATTTTGGAAGGAATTGTTCCCTGGGAGGGTGTGTGAGGGGCTGGGATGGAATTCCCAGAGCAGCTGTGGCTGCCCCTGGATCCCTGGCAGTGCCCAAGGCCAGGTTGGACAGGGCTGGAGCACCCTGGGAAGGTGTCCCTGCCATGGCAGGGGTGAAATGGGATGGGATTTGAGGTCCTCCAACCCAAACTCTGTGAGGAATCTCAGATAAGGTAAAAATCAAAATGCCCTTGAGTTCTCCACTGGTGAGGTTAAGTCCCTCTGGACCTTTGATATTGCAGAGGAAATTTCTCTTAAATCTTTGACTCTCTAATTCTGCAGTTTTTTTCCTCTGGATGGTAAAGACTGTAAAACCACCATATAAATTACATGAAATGTCAGAGCAGTATTAGCACCTCATAAGGGCAGCCTTGATGTTGATGGACTGTATGATCCTTGCCCTGATTTTCTCATATTTGTCTACAACCAGTTTACATATGGAGCCTTTGAAAGAAGATGAGGAACAAAACCACAAAAACACTGTGCAAGTTGATTGAGTAGAAGTTCAGCTTTCTGAGGCTTTCATATACTCCTGACTACTCTGAAGCATCAAGTGTTGGAAGTACAAGATGGAGCTTTTGTGGCCTAATCAACAGCTGTGTATTCCCCCTCCCCTTATTTTCCTCTCTCCCTTTAGATTTATGAATTAGTTTTCCCCTTCAGCAGATTGTTTTTTCTTTATCTTTCCTACTTAGATACTGTAAAAAGTAATTAAGATAATCTTATCAAAGGAACATGAAACAGAAATTTAACTGATTAAATTTCAGACCAATTAGTCATACAGAAGCCTTTGTGCAGACCTTCTGTGGATTTTGCATTGCTTGTACTTTCCATTTCCTATTTTACAACTGCATGAAGTTAGGAGATTGCATTCCATGGAGATGGTAATTAACTTTGGTAATTAAAATACCACCTTCGTAGCAGATAAGCAGTCAGCTTCAGGTCAATGACAATTTTGATGCGACACATTCAATCTTATGGAAGATTGAAATGTAAGAAATTACAGGAGCAATTTCTGGGGGGAGGAGAGGGGTTGTTGTGTCTCTTCATGATGAAATACCCTACAACTTCACCAAGATGGTGGAACAGGTATTTAATATTAGATAGATGTGGAATATTGTATTTTAGTCGGCCAAAAAGAGGCTTGGGGGGATCTTGTGGCTCTGCACAACTCCCTGCCAGGAGGGGACAGAGAGGGGGATTTGGGAAAAGGAACAGGGACAGGAGCAGAGGAAACAGCTCAGGCTGGGCCAAGGGAGGCTCAGGGTGGGCACAGCAGGAATTTCCCCATGGAAAGAGTGCTCAGGGATTGGAACTGCCCAGGGAGCGTTGGATCCCCATCCCTGGAGTGTCCAAGGAATTCCTGTACTTGTCCCAGTATGGAGAAGTGGTTAAAAAAAAAATCTGAGTGAAATAAAATGGCAAAAAAATCTTTCGACCCCATGATACAGAAGCTTTTTTGTCAGCAGGCACAGAGGAATGGTGAGGAGGGGTGAAGGGTCTGCTGAACATTAATATCAGCATAGATCTGTAGTTATTTGGAAGTCAGACTAAAAATTTTCATATAAAAATTGCAATTAAATATTTTCACAGATGTCATTATTTTCTACAGATGTCTGCTCACTCTCTAACTTTAGAGCCTCCTTTGAAATAAAAGAGAGATTAGTAATGAGATGAAAGTTGACTTTAAAATAAAAGGAAGATTAGTAATGAGATGAAAGTTGGCTTTAACTAAAAAGAAATTAGGCCCTTAAAAGAAGATTATTAATTACAGCTGTCTTCAAATAAGACAGAAACAAGCCTTGAGGAAGCAGATTATCAGTGTTTGCAATGGCTGAGCCCAAGGTATGTGCACAAAGCACTCAAAGCCCTGAAAGCCAAGTGTTGGAAGAGCAGGTGGGGGGATGTAGCTGGGGAATAATCCTCTTAACCCCATCAATACCCACCCAGGGCACAAATGAGGGCTGAGGGGAGAAAAGCCAGTGTTGCCAATGGCAATGGAACAAAAGGAGATCAAAGCCACTGGAGCTGGAAGCTGGAAATTGGCTGTGCCCAGTGCGAGCAGCTCCACTCCTGCAATTTTCTGTGAGATCTCTTGATCAGCACAGAATAAGAAATGAGCGGATTATTAAATATTTTAAGGAACAAAATATTTAGACGGTGCTTCAAAGCTTTTTTTTATCAGTGCTAAATCAGCAGAGACTAAAAGTTCAGAGCGTGATTTGTCATCCAGGGAGCGGCTGAGTGGGATTCTGCCCTGCTCAGTGCCTGGGATAGACACCCAGGATAGACACGGCTTGGGAAAGAAGCTGGGTTTAGTGAATGGTGGAGCATTGTGTCATCATCAGAAGGAGCTTTGGGGCAGTGTGGGAGGAGCAGCTGGATGAGGCACAGCATCCTGGGGCTCTGGGCTCTCATCCCAGGCCGTGTCCTGGCTGGATGCACCCCTGGATCTCTGCAGGCAGCACATCCTCATCCCACTCTGGATCTGGCACTGCAGGCCAGGCCCAAATCTGTCTTTAAGGTGATGTCCCTAAATATAGAACACTGCTGGGTTTGTGCCAGTTTCTTCCCTCCAAGCCCAAATAATATTTTTTTTTCCTAATCTTTGCTAACAAATTACTTCACCTCAAGAAAAAAATACCATTTTCTGACTCCACTGGAGGAGAGCTGTCAATGACACTTATTCCCATCTGCTTTTCATCTCCCTTCAAAAGCTTACGACCTGTTTAAATCGGAGAAACTCTTCACTGGATTTTTTGAACCTTGGGTTCCTGCTGTGAGGAGCCCTCTCTGGAAGGGGGGTTACCTGCCCCCAGGTGTTTGGGGAAAGAAACTTCAGTTTGAAGCTCTGCCTGGTCTGGCAAAAGGAGTCAGACTTCAAAGGCAGCTGCTACTTGATTTATATTCAGAGCTGAGCTCCCTTGCTGATGCCCCAGAGGAGTTCCTGGCCAGCCCTAGAAGGAGGGTAAAATCCCAAACTGGGAAAACCTGGAATGACACACTCCTAGCTCACCTTTCCCACTTTTAAAAATGCTTTCTTTGGACAAAAGGCACGGAATTGCATGGACTGTGCTTTCATACCACGTCTCTCCCGAGCTTCTGCTCTGCATAAAAGTTATCTGTTATGAAAAATAGGGAAAGAAATTGCAATTAGTGACAAGATGAATGAGGGATTTGACTCGTGCTTATTACCCAGACATGGTTCAAGGTAAATGACGTAGCCCAATACAAGGAGAAAAGTTAGACTGAATACAAGTCATTGTGACAAAATCAAGAGGTTTTAGAAAATTATTAAACCTTTTTGCAAGTGGAAGTTCAGGACTGTCACTGTGAATATTAATGTCTCCCATAAAAGTGGTTTTTGTTCGTCAAGTCCAAGATCATACAATCAGCAGAAATTCAAAATTAATCTTTATAGTATGATAAAGGACCAAGGGAAGATAAAAGAAAAGATGTGTCTGAAGGGAAAAGTCAGCCAGGGAAATAATGCTATCATATAAAAATATTCCAATATTTATGGCCCCTCCTGAAATCTGCTCTCTGTGTAAAGTGATGTTTTACTTACCAGGATTGGGAGGAGGTTTATGATCTTTATTTGATGAATGGGAAATGTATCCTTATGGAATGGAATATGGAATGGAATCCTTAATGATGGTGTCCCTTTTTTTCCTTGCACGTGGCCTTGACTCACAGTACAGAGTTTGCAAACCTCAAGTCATGCAGTGTGATTTGGGGGTATCATACAGACAGCTTGGGTTAAATAATGAAATTATTGGGGATGATTTCAGAATGAAACTGGAAGGTCCAGAGCCCAAATAAAACATTGAGTAACATCAGGAACCTCACAATGATGCTCTCCTGGCTTGGTGCTGTCTCAGCTATCACCAAGGAACCCTGGCAGTTTTCTGGGTGCTTTCATAGTCCTTTGTGGGGGTCTTTTCCTTTCCTCTCTAGGTCCAACCCCCCCCAGCTGACTTCTAACCTTCCTGAATTTGTGCCTGGAAATGCCCATCCTGGTGCCATTGTGTGCCATCACAGCATCCTGGTCTGATGATCCCAGTTCTGGTGTGGGAATTCCCATATCCCAACTGAGTTACAGCATCCCCAGCAGACAGCAGCAATGCCTTGATCTCAGAGTTTTATTTTTCCAAACCTAGCCAAGCTCCTCTGATGGGAAGATGCCCAGAACAATTGGCACTAATAAATACCAGCATAGCAGGGTGAGGAACATCCTGACGATCAGCATCTCCTGCAAACAGCAAATATATTTGTTCTTAATTCTGTGTTTGAGCTCTCAAACTGGGTAACACCAAAACAGATTAATTCTTTGCAGCGCTGGGTGATCAATCCCTTCCAGCCTGGCCTGACAAGGAGGGGAGGGAGTTTGAGCAGTGGAGCAGTGCTCCCAGAAACAATCCGTTCTGTACCATTTAATTTGGTAATAACCAGTAATTTACAGCTGGGTTCTATTGCCTTAATAGGAATCCTAATGAAATGAAGGCTCTTCTGGCTGAATTTAGGAAGGTCAGTGGTGAGAATTTTGCTATCAAGTGCCTACTGTGTGTTTTTGGCAGGGATAGGATGATGCCAATAAACTTAGGATGGACTTTTTATTAGTCTGGTCTGAAGTTCAAACTAATGTAGGTTATTCTTCATATGTTGCTTCCTAAGCTTCTGGACAGACCCTCCTGTATAGATGTAAAATGTTTTGAATCATGTGGAGATGAAATGAGCCTGGATGAATCCTGGCTGCAGATTTCATGGCAATGAAGAACTGAATCTGGCCTTGTGGGTTGTTTTTTTTTTTTTCCTACTTGTTTGCACTGGCTGAAAATTCAGCCTGAATTAATATTTTGATGTAACTGAAGCAGAGATCAGTAGTAAGAAACCTATGTTTTCATATTTGAACTTCAACAATATTTTTTTTTCATACTTTGCTACCTGATCATTTTTCAAATGTAAACAGTTTTGCTTCCCCAGCCACTTGAGCTTAGAGCTCTTCCAAAATCTAAGGGGGTGTTTTGAGATTTTCAGGAGCACATGGAGAGACTTTAGAAATACCTACTCACCCCATCACCTGTAGAGCTGAAAGCATTAAAATACTAAACACTAAAATACTAAAAGCAAAGCATTTTTTGCTTTTTTTTGCGGGTAAAACATAGAAAATCAGAAAAAAACCTCCAAATCTGTGGCCCTGTAGTTGTGTTTCCAACCAAAAGCAACTGGATAACTTAGAATAAAATGACTTTGCCCTCCTCCATCTTACAGTAAAACACGAGTGAGTCTCTGAGGAGCCCCTTCTGACTCTGAGAGCTCTCTGTGTGTGCTTCCAGAAAATCACTCGTGTGAGTGTTTGGTGGCCGCGGCCTCCGCAGGGGCCGGGAGGAGGCCGGGAGTGAAGCGGCTGGATGGTTTCCAGCTGCTTCCATTCTGCAGCAGGTCCCTGTGGTTGTGCTGAGGGAAGCCTTGGGGAGAGGCTGTTTGAGGAAGAGGAGCAGTGCAATTATCTCTGCCCGCGGGAGGTGCGAGAGCAAAGAGCTCCGAGCCGCGCACCAGGCCGACATGGCGCCGATGAGGACAAGGCTGCGCTTGGTTCCCCTTGCACAAATCCTCATATCCAGGCTTTTTGAGGTGAGCAATAGGTGCAGGAAGGATTATTTAGTGGAGCAGCAGTGATCCAGCAGGATGTGTGTTTAATGAAGGGCATTTCTCCGTGCGGGTTGCTCAGCTCCCGCGTGTGGGACTGAGCTGCACGGTCCCTCAGGACAGGATGTTCAGCCAGCCTTTGCTATCTCCTTGGAAAAGTCTCTGCAGTACACATGTAATTGAGATGTTCACATCTCTAATGTAGGGCCAGAGCATGCACACAGCAGCAAAACCACTTTTAGTGCAACTCTGTTTTCCTGGAGGTGAAAATCCCAGCCCTGTACACAAATTTCCATGCTTAGATGAGATCCAGGCCTGCTGGGAGGTGAGGACACCTGCATGGCATTCCTTCTTTGGAGTTTTGTGACCTGTTAAATCTAACATGACACAATCAAGCTCTTTTTGTTAAATACTTGGTGAAAACCTGAGGTGCTGGTGTGTCAAGGTGCCAGAGCTGATCTGGAAATGTGGTTGTTGGTCCTTCCTGAACCAATCCCCATGTGAAAACAAGCACTGAAGGGGTCAACAAACCAATATGAGACTGAACACATGGATTTCCTTGCATTTTTTTTTTGTCATACCTCTTATATTCTGGCCTGACTTCCAGAAAAATGGTGTGCTGGGGGGTGTAAGGAGGAAAAAAAATTATAGTTTGTAATGAAAATGCCAGGAAAATCTGGGATGTAAAAACTAAGTGTCCAACATGGCAGGACTGTCATGTAGAGCAGAATAGGTGAAGGTTTAGGATGTAACAAATCTGGCATTGATTTCATGCTGTTTTCCACAGGAAAAATAGCCCAGCTGTTTCTCTTTCAGCCATAAACTTGGTTGAAATCCTTCTGAAAAATTAAACACAGGAAGAGTCAGTGTGCTGGGAGGGAATGCCTCGTGTTGTTTATTAATCTGAAACCAGTGCAGTAATGCTGCTAACAAGTCACACACCTGAGTTAGCTGCAGGGAGGCGTTGGATGAGTGGCATGGGAGAGGCTCGTGCAGCATCTGGAGTGAAATATTTAACTTTTTATTTAGATTTTTATTAATTCCTGAGCGTCTTCTTCACAGATGAGAGCTGAGGGATGTTGTCATCTCTCAGGACTGAGTCCTGTGTACCCATGAGTGAGCTCTTTTCAAGCAGATTAGTGAAAATCTTGCAGCCCTGAATATCATGGGTCAGGAGCACAGCAGATGCTGTGATGTTCAGATATATTCCAATACAGTCACTTTTAATGACATTTGAAAGAGATAAGTGGTCTGAGGACACGATGGGGTGACATATGGCACAGCAGATATGGTTTTACCTCCCACAGCTTGTCTTCGTCTTTGACCTGAGCAGAGGAGCAGGGAACCTGCCTGGGAGGAATATTTGATTCTGGCTTTTTGCATTTTTATTTCATCTGGGGATAGCGTTTTCTTAGAGTGCTGATCCCTGCTGAAAATTAATCATTTTTAAAATGTCATTGGAGCAACAGTGTGGGGAATAAACCTTGGGGTGTGAATAAGTCAGTGCCTGAGAGGCTCAGCACCAGTCCTTATCTGAAGGTTTGAATCCAAACTCTGGCCAGAACATGAGTGGATTTGAAGGCAAGAAGCACTGCCAGTGTTTCTGTTGATATTTACCCCTTACACAATAAAAAATGGAAGTTATGAGGGAATTTTAGCTGGTATCTTTATTCATATATAGAATCCCAGAACAGATTCAGTTGGAAGAATCAGAGAATCCCAGAATGGTTTGGGTTGGAAGTCTCCTTAAATCCCATCCTGTCCCACCCCTCTGCCATGGGCAATGACTTCCACTCTCCCAGGCTGCTCCAATCCCTGTCCAACCTGGCCTTGGACACTTCCAGGGATGCAACCTTTAAAGTTCAGCTAGCCCAACCTCCAGTATTAATATCATTGTCTAATTATGAACTCATTTTAATGAAGCAATGAAAATTGGAAACTGGAGTTGGTACCTTAGAGATCCTGAGTCTCTGTTGAGGAACGTGTGCTGCTGTGTGTGTGGAAGGGGGATCAGGAGGATTCCAGCTCCTGGCAAAAAGTCACGGCTGAAGAACAGAATCCTGAAGAAAACAAATTCTGGAGGCGTTTCATTTCCCAGTGATAACCTGTAAACACGTATGAAAACTGTGTCTATGTATACATTTCCAAAATTGGCATTTCCCCCCCCTACATCTTTTTCCATTATAAAAAGCTGTAAAAAGCTGATGGAAAAGCCGGATGACAGCAAATAACCAATTCTCAATATCACTTTATGTTGCTGTAACACCCAGACGCCAAAGGAGCTGTATAAACACCTCAGAAAGCACAATCTGTCTTGAACAGCTTACAAGTAAAAGGGGATTTTTTTCAAAGACATAAAAGGTAAATTGGTGTTCTGCTCTGGCTGAAAATCATTGAGCGCCTGGATTGTTGAAAATCCCACCCAAAGCCCCTCTCAGTTCGTGTGAAACTGAAATGTGCAGTAAAAGATCTGACAGCTCCTTTTCCTAAGCTGTTTTCTTTATAAGTCACTAATCTACCTTCTTAAAGATTATATGTGATACTGAAAACATATTAGTGGGTGGGTCACAGACCAGAGGACTCGTTAAAAAGAAGGAAAAGGGGAAAAGGTTGCGGCCGGCTGGTTTCCATCTCCTCCCTGGCTGAATGAAGAAAGATGTTTTTCTCCCCACTGCTCCTCTATCTCCCTCCTTTCTATTTTCTGCATTATGTTTCCTCCTCCAGACTGTGGCAGTGGAGCTGAATGCTGATGAGACCATTGGCAGCCTGTCCCCAGACAGAACTTTTTAAGGTCATTTCTCCTGGTTCTCAATTGCTTGACCTGCTCATTTCTCTTACCCAACCATGGGAGGCTGCCCAATTACACACTGTTATTTTTATGATACTTGCTTGTCCTTCCCAGCCTTAATCTTCCTTTATTGCCAGGAGCACTCACACTCTCTGTAGTCCAGTTAGAGCTAAAGTTGGTAAGAGAGAGGTTTTAAATTGACAGTTTCAAATGAACAGTCAGGAGCTAGAGGAGGTTTTCTGTGGTGAAAGCGAGTGAGGAGCTGCTACCTGTGCAGGTGAGCACAGCTGGCATGGAAAATTCTCTGAGATGAGAGTGACCTTTGGAAGGGAAGGTTGCACATACCTGCATGTAGCTGTCAGCCTGGACAGGGTTGTGTTGGGTTTATAGTGCTGGAGCTGTGTGTACAAGGAATATTTTTAAGGCTCAGCCTCTTGTTTTCTTGTTCTTCATTGCAGAAAAAGTCTGGTGCTTGTTACTGTGTGTTGTTCATTTTATTCCAAATTTTACTGCCCTTCTGGACACAGTCACTTGCTCAAGATCAATTATTTATTGTCTGGCTGGTCACAGAGATTGTGCAGTGGTCACTTGGAAGACGAGGTGGAGGCAGAGATGGCAGCTCTGAGCATTGAAACATGAGCTCTGTTATCCTCTGACGTGGGAGGTCCGCACTGTGAAACAGCATCATAAACTGCGGAAATAAATTCCCTTAGATCAAATTCACTTCCTTGTTCCAGCAAGGACAAGCTCAGCATCAATAAAAGGAAATTGCTCTGAGAGACAATCTGCAAGTTATCTGTGTGGATGTGTTGGTGTTGTGCAGGGTGAGATTGGATGTTAGGATGAAATTCTTCCCTGTGAGGGTGACAAGGGGCTGGGATGGAACTCCCAGAGAAGCTGGGGCTGCCCCTGGATCCCTGGAAATGTCCCAGACCAGGTTGGACAGGGCTTGGAGCAACCTGGGACAGTGGAGGTGTCCCTGCCATGGCAGGGGTGGTACTGGATGTGCTTTAAGGTCCTTTCCATCCCAAACTATTTTGTCATTCTGTGAACTTCCCCTCTGCTGGTGCAGCGATGCCACTTCAGTCCCATTGAAACAATTCATCTGTAACACCATCACCCATTTG
>PYHW01010591.1:896597-908236 GCA_013186435.1 Turdus rufiventris | reverse complement strand
AGGAGAGGAGAGGAGAGGAGAGGAGAGGAGAGGAGAGGAGAGGAGCAGTCAGACATTGGAATGGGCTGCCCAGAGAAGTGGTGGCATCACCACCTGTGGCAAACGAGTGGATGTGGCACTGCCAGAGTGGTTTAGTGGGCAGGGAGGATTCAAAGGATGGATTTCATGGTCGTGGAAGTATTTTGAACCTTATTGAGTTGGATCCTGCACGTGGAGCTCAGCAGTGATGGAGCAAAGCCTCGTTGGATCAGCATGGGTTGATAAAAGGTGGCTGCTTTTTGTACTCTGAGCTTTATCACATCCAGTTTTGGCTGAGTCTGTGAAGCTCTGCTGTAAAATCTACCCTCTGAGGGGTTTATAACCGAGTCTGGGAGCTGGGGAGGGAGGAATGGGCGCTTGGGGGGTCACCAAGTGCACCTGCAAGGGAAAAAACGACAAATAACTGTGCTCAGATGGATGTTGAATCCCACCACTCAACCATTTCGGGCCAGCCTTGCTGTAGTCTCAGGTTTGAACAGTCCTGCTCTGCATTTGGAGCAAGAAGTTCATATTTCAAGCAGCACAAAACATGACAAAACACTTATTGCTGGGAGTGGAAGTACAACAGGAAATATATGGCCATTATCCAGCTGCAAGTTTCTCCATTTAAATGCAAACAAAACAGGAAAATGAAATGCAATTTTTAGTTTAATCAACTTTCATGAGTCTTCTGGGAAGCCCAGAGGATCTGAAAGGAGCCGCTGGGACCTGTTGGCTTTAAATATGAATTTTGAAGGCTGCTTGGTAGTAGGGGGGTTATGCTGGGCTTGATTTAAAAATTCAGCTTTGCCAGTGACAGCTGGGCCTAACTGGGGGCAAAGCCAGTCAAATTAACTTTCATTTCAAAGGGGGATGAAGCCATTATTTTGTTAAAAATGTGTCTGACGTAGCAGCTCTGTTCTCCAAACAGCGAGTTAAAATAACAAATTTATCCACTGTAATTGCACTTGTTCTCTTTATTTTAGTACAGGAGAGATGATAAAAATACACAACTGGCTCCAATACTCCAATACCACAGGAGACCCTGCAAAAAGTTAAACTCCATGAAAATGCCCCTTGTTATTCTGCCCTCACAAATAATTAAGGGTGGGAGATTGAGAGATTAATAATTATTGAAGTATTTGATATCACCACATCATGATAGAGCTGTTACAGCTATAAGTAAATACAAAAAGTGTGTGTTACAACAATTTAAAAACTAAATTTAAGAACTGAGGAGTGCAAAAGGCTGAGTGAACTAGATTTTATTTTTTTTTCCACCAGTTACTGGGGCGTTTCTGCATCAATGTCCTCAGTGTTAGGTTTCTCTGGAGACCAATTACAAAGGTTCACAAGGTTGTTTTTATTTTCCTTGCTCTTGATGTCTTTTTAATGAGGCCTCCTAGTAAACAGCAAGCATTATGCTTTCCTGTTGGATTCCTGTCTGCCGCCCTGAAACATTTATTACTAATACATGTGGGAAATGATGTATAAATTAAATATTAGGAAAATGTACTTCTAAAAAACAGAAGTACTTGGAGGGGGATATCTCATAATTGTCATTGGAGGAGTGGGAGAGGAAGTGGTGCCAATATTTTGCTAATGGAAGCAGAGTGGAAGGGACTGTTAAAGCCTTGTGGTTTCATGTAATAAATAGAGCTGATAGATGCATGGAGTTCTCAGTGCTCGTCTCTGGGCTTGTGGCTTGGTGTGAGAGAATCTGAAGGATGGAAAAAAAAATATAAAAGACTGTTCTGCTCTGCTCCAGCCCTGCCACATCGGATCATTCCTGCCCTGCACCTCCCTCTGCTGCTTCACCTCTTCAGCCACTGATCTTCCAGATTCACCAAATACCCTCTAATCACCAGCACCAGCTAATCAAGCTTAAAAACCAAATTACTGTGAGTGACAGACCCTGTGTGGAGTCTCCACCATGCTGAACGCTCTGTTGGGACACTGCCTGCTGCAATATTGCTGCTTTAGAAACACCCAGCCAAGTACAAATTCCATCATTGCTTGAAGATGGTGTAGCTCTGAATTTTACCTGTGTGCTGGTTGCTTATACTGGCAGAGGTTACTTGCTTTAAATCCTGATTTTAAATCCTTATGGGAGGCCAGGCTGTTTTCACCAGGGTTTGGAGAACCTGCCCTACTCTTCCACGCTCCAGATTGGCAGCGAGGTTTGTGGTGAGCAGATGCAAATCTGGGTTTGGTTTGAGTTTTGGGTGTTTTTGGTTTTGGGTTTTTTTTTTGGTGTTTGATGGGGGTTTTTGGAGGGGTGGGGTGTATTGGGTTTTTTTTGGCAGAACTCCTGGCATTTTCTCTTCTCCAAGTGGGCTGCTGTGGGTGATGGCTGATGATGCCCAGGGACTGCATCTCACCCATCACTGCTGGCACACCTTTCACATCTCTGCTGGTTTCTGTGGGGGGAACAGATGGGTGCATTGCTAGAGCTCCTCTGTATCCGTGTGTGTGTGGATTTGTGCATCCATCCAACATTTGCTGTAGTGACTGATGTATTTCTGGCAGGTTTGTGCCTGGGGCAGGTCTCTCATTATTTCTCTCTGTTTGCCCCTGTTGGGGTGGAAATCTTGGTGAGTTCCTGGCCCTCTCCCTGCTCTGGTGGCTCAGAGCAGGGGTGGAAGGTGAGCACAGTTGTTCAAGATGTCATTTCAATCCTGTTTGGATTCCTCTGGGTCTGGAATTTGGTTGTGGGTGCTCCAAGCATAGTGTAGGAAGTGCTTACTCAGCGTGCTTCTCACTGTCTCTGAAACAGATTTTTGAATTTGCATCTGTGATTACAAGCACTTGTGTGTGCTGCTAATGCAGCTCCTTCCTCCCATTCCACCCTTGGAGTGTCTGCAGAGTCCTCCTGTGGGTGTGCCCTGGCACTGGCTCCCTGAGCCCTGGCACAGCCCTTGGAGGCACTCAGGGCATTCAGCTGTGAATTTGCTGTCTCTCAGCTACACCATCCCTCCAAAAAACCTTTCCAGGCTTTTTCCTCCCTTGGAGGAGAGGCTCTCTTGTCCTTTCCTGCTGCACTGAAAGGTGTTTGCTTCCCAGGGCTGTCAGCCTGGGTGCACCTCTCTAAAACCTGCCTGCTCTGAGAATGTGAAACACAACTTTGGTGGCTTTCATCTTTTATCTTTTAAGTAGCTGATTTCATTCTTGCATGAAAGCAGTTGGCTCAGAGAGCTAATCAAGCTGCATAATGATGAAAAGGTCAAAATGAAACAGGAGCTACCATGATTCACAGCAAAGGCTGGGTTCAGCTCACAGAGCACAGCAGACTCATCTTTATTTTCCCAAAAGAAACTTGGTTCCTGCTTTTTCCTCTCCTTTTTGCCGTGCACTCGTGTTCTTACCCAGGATGCTGTCCAGAAGGAAATAAGAAGTGTGAGTAGCTGATATCTCTTGTGAGGAAAAATTCCCCTGAGAATAGAAAGGTCCCTGATGATACTGAAGTGAAGCTGCAAGGGGAATGTGCTCCAGAGCATTTTCCATTCTCCAGAATGCAAACTGTCTTCAGATCTCATCCTGTGAGGAGAGTGTGGTGTCACATCTGAGCTCACCACATCAGGCAGTGAAAATAGAAAAGGAATTAAATCAATCCTTGCTGGGTGGTTTATTCTCTTCCTAGTGACCCTCTTGAGCCACATTTGGAAGATGTTCTGTTGTATCTCCTCTGATCTCTGATGAGGATGATGATGGTGATGGATGTGGAGCCCCTGCCTGAAGCAGGGGTTGAACTTTATTGTCTTTAAAATCCCTTCCAACCCAAACCTTCTGTGATTTTACAAACCCCTATCCAAGGTGCTGAGCTCGGTGAAGCTCAAGCAAGGACTGGGCTGGTAAAATGGGTACTTCTATAAAAAGTCCAGTCTGAAATGAGAAGCACCTTGGCTGAGCTGGGATCTTCCCAAACTCTTCAGAGATTTGGGGCTGGCGTCTCCTCCGCAGCCAGGTGCTCCCAGGGACTCATGGTGGCGTTTATTTGACGAGGCATTTATCTTTTGCTTGCTGTGTGGGATTTATTTTTAGTGTAACTAATCAAATGAGTGCAGAATGAACCTTTTCAGGAGCAGAAGTAGCTTGATTTATTAAGTGGAATTGTAATCCAACATGAAGCATTTGATTACTCCTCGCATGCACTAATCCTTTTTTTATGAGATCAGTTTGCCCCAAATATCTGTACATGGTATTTTTTTGGCAGCCTTTTTCCTCAAGACCTCAAAATGGTATAAATGATGAGCTCCAGCTGTTTCTCATTGTGTGGTTTATTTTCTGACACACAAGGTACTGGATTTTAAGCTTCTCAGATTTTTCCCCAGTAAGTATTATTTAATAGCTATTGCTGCATGAACATTGATTTTAATTTTACCAGAATAAGTGCATTAAAATGTTTACAAGTTGTTATTTATTACCAGCTGCTTCACGAACATTGGAGCTGGTGGTTTTATTTATTTCTGGGTACGGCATAATTAACTCCCTGTGCTTATCTGGAGACTTTCTTGTCAGTTATTCATAGCCTGACTACTTTGTCTGCAATCTTCAAACCATTTACTCTGTGATGTGAAATATTTCAGGGTGTTCTTGCTTTAAGATGTAGAATAATTCCTGGTGGTATTTATAGCAGCTGCTGCACCACCTTTTATCCTCAGCCTGGGGAAGTCTGGCTTTCTCCACCTTGGGGAATCAGTTTAACTCAGCCCCCTGCCATGGTGCTCTTGTAAACACAACAGAAAGTTGCTCATCATGAATTACATATCTATGGAAATGAATTAAGAATTAATTTACCCGTATTTGTGGGTGTATCTGTGAGTGGATATCTCCTTAGTATGAGTGAGAATGTTCCCTCACCATGCTGAGGTTGGTTTATGAAAACCCCTTCATATCTAGCTCCAAATTAAATAAAAATCATTCCAAGTCAGCAAAAGACTTTTTTCAACCCGGTCCTTACATGTGATTACAGTTTATGGTTGAGCATGTGGTAATTCCAGTTTAATCAGTGTCTGCACAGGTATCAACCACCTCAGTTTATCAAAAACATCGTAAAGTATTTCCAGCAAGGGAAAAGAAGAAATACCACAGTCCACAGCTGAGTATTTTTTCTTATTTCTTTATTGCTGCCAGTATTTGTCATATACCAGCCAAATGAAGATATGAAACGAAACCCAAGGAAATCAGTTTTATTTTAGAGCCCAGGGCTGAAGAGAATCCTGTTCAGTGTCTGTCCATGGCAGGATTCTTCCTTTCCTCCTTGCTGGGGGCAGCACGAGGATGGACAGACCTTTGTGTGTCTCGTGCATTCCCAAACACCCCCAAGGAGTTCAATCCCCAAGATTCCAGGCCAGCAGGGTTTGAGCAGCCTGACAGGAGCCCAAACAGGGTTTGTCCATCACCAGCCATCACTGTCTGCGGCTGCTGATCAAGGTAATGAGGTGGGAGACGACCAGGGCATCCCAGCTCAGCTGGGAGGGAAGGCAAGGCCTTCAAGCCCTGCCTCAAAGGAAATCTGATTAATGACATGGACAGTCAGACTTCAGAAAATAACAAATCAAACCTTCCCCCTTCAGCTATTGCAGAGAGGGGGGGATATTTCCCACTGCTGTGTCCACAACACCCCCATGACAACTGTTAAATTACAGCTGCTTTCCTTCTCAAATTCCTTCCCAAATCCCAAACACTGGTCCTTTTCTGCATGTTTATCTGATTTTTCTTTTGGTTTGGTTTGGTTTTGTTTTTTAGGATTTTTGTTTGTTTGTCTGTTTGGAGTTTTTTGAGGTTTTTTTTCCAATTAGAAAATGTTTTGGGATGTCACGGCAGTTTGAGTTGGTTTTTCATGTAGGAGTAGTGAGAGGAAACTTGTTGGTGCTTGTTTTGATCTGCTTTGCTTCCTCCCTAAAATGAAACTTGGCAATGTGATATTTGGAGCTGATGGGAAAGAAATTCCTTCTGGTTCTTCTAACCCATTGTGAGGAATTTCCTACCAGGGGTTCTTCACGCTTTTGATGCCATAAGAGAGAAAAATGCTTCCTGAGAAAACTTGTCACTCCAAAATCTACCTCAGTGATAAATTGTATAAAATTACATGAAAACTTTCAAGGGGTTTATTGCAGAAATTTAGAGCAGGGAACATCCAGGGAAGGAGGCTGTGGGATAGTCTGAAATGCATTTGGAGAAGCCCTCCAGAATGATTTGTCTGTCTGAGACCAATCCTAATTCCTGCATTGATCCTTCTCTTCACATCCACACATCTGTAAGAATTCAGGAAACCCTGTCCTAGAAAGTATATTTTGTCCTAAATGCTGGGGTTTTCTGGGATTTGATGGGATTTTAGCAGGGGTGAGCAGAAACTGCATTTTCTCTCCTGTTGTAGAGCTGGGGGCTGGGTCCAGGTGCGTTTCCCCTGGGATGGTCTCCCACCAAAGCAGCTCTTGTGTCTTCATCTACTCACTGAAGGAAAGACATAAATATGATTTTATATCAAATTTCTGCTGAATCTGTGTAGTTAAGCAGTGTTTCCAGCTCACACCAGCATTCCCACCTGGAAGCATTTCCTTCCTGGCATTTCTTTCATAACTGTTCGAGAGCTGCCTAACCGAGAAGGTTGTCCTGGGAATTTTTTTTCTTTTTTATTTTTTTTTTTTCCTGCAAATAAACTATTTTTGAAAGCCAGCCCCATCCTAAGGGCAGCCAAGTGTCGAAGGCAGAGTTCTGGATGGTGTCAGCTGCTCCCTTTCTTCATTCCAGCTGTGGGAGCTGGGCTGTGCACAGCCCAGTGCTGCTCTGTACCTGTCACTCCAGAGCTTTTAATGAGCATTGATCATGTTCAGCCACACGTTGATTTGAATCAAGTGGATGGAAAGTCATTTTTAAAAGCTCAGTGTGAAGTTTTTGTTTTCTAGTGGTGTAGAGCATTTAGGATGAGGCTGAAAAAAATCATCCCAGCTTCGAGAAATTGTTGCTGGATGAGAGAGGATCTGCACATTCAATTTGGTCATCTTGGGAGGCTCATTTATAATTTAAAGTAATTTTTCAGCACACTGTGTATTTATATTTACTTTTACAGAGAGAATTATTAAGGTTGGAAAAGACCTCCAAGATCAAGACCGAGACTTTTAATTAGTTTAAAAAACCCTGTAGTTTAAAAGTGTCTCTAAATATTCCCTTTGGGAAAACAGCTCTGGTTATTTATGCGGAACTGGGTTACATAATTTGGGGAAATAACCTTTATCTCTTTGCTTGGCTGCACAGCCTGGCCCACCAGACTCCTCATGCTGCTGTAGGTGATGGAAAATGTGAAATGGAAGAGTGCAGGGCTGCCAAATTCCTCCTGAGAGGGCTGGACCTGCAGAGCTGTGCCCTGCAACCCTGGGAGCAGACAGATGGGACCCATTTAATGCCCAGCAGGGTTCAACCCCCCAGGAGCTGCTCCCTCCTTTGTAGGGCACAGCTGGCTCCAGGTGACCCCTGGGAAGGACACAGTGACCCCATGGAGACACATCAGAGCTTTTGGGAAACCCAGAGCCAAGAAATTATTTTTTTGGGAGTCCCAGGGAGAAAAAATGCGTTGTGTGGTGTAAAACTGCCACGTTCATTTTGAGTTTCATTTCATTAAATGTCCATTTCTGCCTGGGTGAAAGCACCTAAAATAGAGCTGGTTACAGTGGTTGCTTAAAAGCCTGATTTTATTGCAGCCCTAGAGAAGAAAACCCATAAATAAAATCATTCTAACCAAATTCAGTGCAAGTTTCCTAATTGAAAGAAACAACCTATTGCAAAAGGAGGAAAATACTGAGTATTTTTACTGTAGTAAAAACTTCACAACGTTTAGCTTAAAACAAAGACTCCAGTGAAGTCTGCAAGCAAATAAATTGATCTGCAGGCTCTGCATTTGTGGTGAGCAGAGTGAAAAGAAAGAAATCCATAGGTCATTTCTGCAAGAATAAAGCTAAGATTAGCCTAGGAGTCACTCTTAAATGTTGTTTACATAATGATCTTGGAAGGTGCTGAGCTTTACAATTTAATTGTGCATTTGAAGGTAGAAACCTCACAAAACAGGTGGTTTCATTCCTTCAGGGACTAAGAATACAATGTAAGAGACTCTCAGCTTGTTTTTTTTCCCCCTCATTTTTCCCTTTTTCAATTATTTTAACAATAACCCTTTGACTCTGCAATGTGTGGAAGACAGGGAATATCAAAGAAGAGCAATCAGGTGATAATCCTACTTAACCAACCTTTCACTTGCAACATCTGCTGTATTTTTAGTCTGATAGGAGCAGAATTCTCATTATCAGTAATTTGATAAGTGTTGTCATTTTCCTTTGAAGAACTTATTTTAATTTTTGGTTTTTTTGGTGAGCACACCTGCTCCCTCGAGAGTAAACCAGCAATTAATTTATGCAATGTAAATCCCTGCCAATTTTTAAGGAAGAATAAATATTTCTGAGATGCTCGTGGTTATAAGAATTGATGGCTTGCCCACAGATATTCTCCTCTTTTCACTCTTGTGCAGTGGTGTCAGTTTGAGATGTGATAGCCAGATCTTTGGGATTTTTCCAAAGAATCCTTCCAAAAAGTTCATCCAATAAAGTTCAGTTCTTCTTTAGTTCTGAACTGGTGTTGGGTGGTTTTTTGGGCTTCCATGGCTGATGGAAAAAGCAGGATGAAGCTCCTGGTGCTGGGATTCCAGAGATCACTGGAGTGGGGAATCTTCCCAGTGGGGCTGGAGACGCCTTCTCATGGAGCCTTGTGGGACTGTGTGGAAATCATGTCCTGCTCCAAAGCTTTGTTTCCTCCTGGGGACTCAGCACAGCAGCTTCTTGTCCTGCTTTCCCTTTGTTCCATAATTCCTGAATGGTTTCAGCACCCCTGACACAAAGTGAGGGGCAGAAATCCATGAAAGTCTCTTCCAGTAGTGATTATCCATATCTGATTCCTGAGGATGACCAACCAAATCCACAGCTTTTTATACAGACTCTATTTTGTGCTTGTTTGCTTGGCTGCCATGAGAACGAGCTGCCCTTCCCTTTTGGAGGCAGATTTATGAAAAGATCTTTCTATGATCCACATAGAACCCATGTTGTAAAGGAGAATTTGATCCCTGGCACGTTTAGGGTTAAGAAATGCACCTTGAGCTGTTTGTGTGATGAAGGTAGCAGGATCTGAAGTGGGAATGGCTGCTCAGAGCTGCAGGGTCTCAGTCCTGGGCTGGTCCCACAGTGCCAAGATGAGCACTGAGAACATCAGCACTGTGTTGGGCAAAATCCCTGCTGCAGGCAGAGGTGTCTGCCCAAAGCATCCCCACTGCAGGCAGGGAAGGGGCTTGCTCAGGAATTGGAGGTTTCTTGCTGTTTTTGTACTTTTTTATTTTCTGTTCCTTGCTCCCTTTGCTCCTCTCCCCCCAGTCCATGAGATGTTAATGCAGTGAAGGATTTCAGTGTCTTTGGAAACAAGAAATTGTGCTCACAACTTCTCTGTGCTTCCCTACAAATCACAACCTCAGCCTCTTTCATCCTGAGATTTCCAAATTCAGAAGTTCTTTCAGAACAGATATTTAGTGTGGAATTTGGCTCTACTGGAAGCAGGATGTCCCTGAGTGGGCAGCCAGGAGAGGAGGAGGTGGCTGGGTTTTGTCTCCTGCATTCTGGAGCTGATTGAGGGTTTTGTCATCCCCAAAGTCCCCCTGGCTCAGACTGACAGGATGGGATTGTTTTGTGCTCTGCTCCTCTGCACCTGTGTGTTCCTCCCCTGGTTATGTTCAGTAATATTAAACATCAATATTAAACATCAATAAATGAGCTGGGTCACGTGTGTGGTGTTCAACACACACAGATTTTGAAAGAAAGCCTTGTTATCATATAAAATAAAAGTAAATATTCTGCCTAACTCTCCAGATTTCCCCAGAAGGTTGGAAGGGAGGCAGAAATCAATCATGGATAAAGATGGCCTGTGGCACTGGGTAGATGAGATGTCAAAGCAACTGAGAAGCAATAAAACACACAAAACTGGTAAAATATTGTCATTCTTAGAGGTTTCTGCTTAAAAATCTTTGATTTCTGCACCCTGGGGCTTCCAGTTCTTCTGTAGCCCAAAGAGGTCTCAGACCCTGAGCGCATTTTCTAATGTCTTGTAGTCTTGTGCAGAAAACAGATTGGGAAGGAGCCTGTGGAGAGGGAGGAGTCTCCCTTTCTTCTTCCTCGACTTTCTGCTCTGTTGCCAGAGGGGAAAAGGCTTTTAGCAAGATCCTGTGGCAGCAGGTAAGTGAAATTATCAATAAAGTACACAATAAAGCCCACTCAATATTTCATATTTATTCATGAGTGCTGAAATCACGTTTTCCTTCCAGAATCCTGCCCAGCTGTCGTGGCTGGGGTTTGCAGAATGCAGGTGTGCTCAGCTGGCCTGAAAAAAGAGAAATTCCCACATTTTCCTTGTCTTGCTGGGAATTTCAGGAGTCTCAGGGAGAGCTGGGGAGAAATTGCCCAAATGGTGTCCGTGTGTAAGATTTTCCATATTTCATTCCTTACCTGACTAACAGAGGGCTGGGAGAGCCCTGAAATGTGAATAAGATTTGGGGTGTCCTGCCAAGTGCCCCGGTGTTCAGGGTTGCATCCCTGAAGTTCGCAACCCAGGATTTTTTTTCTGTTAGATTTTCTCCCTAAATCCTAAAGGAATTAAAATTCAACCCTCAGTTAAGCTGAACAGGGAGTCACAAGTGCAGGCACCACGTGAAATACAATTTTATTTAAAATGTTTTCCCTCCAATGAGCTGCTGAAGCAATTTATTTGCCCAACTTATAAAACAGTGGAACTATAAATGACAAACTACTGGTACAGCACAGAGAAAATGTTATTTCGGAGTCCTCTGCACTTCCTAGAGTTGATTTATGGGCTCCTTTCTGGCTACTGGGGTGGCCCATCCTAAAGACAGGAGGAAATGGTGCAAGAAATGGTTGAATTTGTTGGCCTTAGTGATCCCCTGCTCCCCATCCATCCTTCTCTCCCCTCCACTGAGTTTTTGAAGCAGGAAAGGAATTTAGAGAGACAAAATTCAGAGCTCAGTGATGACTTTACTCCCTGTGTGATGCTTAGGTGGTGCTTCTCGTACTTCACCCTGAAATGGTGCAGCGAGGAGTTGGCTTCAAGAGAAACGATAAATCAAAGTGAATAAAAAACCTGAACTTCCTTATGCCTGGCTGTCAAAAGTTTTGAGTGAATAAACCAGTTTTAACATTGCTAAATGCAGTTCATGGCATCTTTCCTGTGAAGTGCTGCTTAAAACAAACAGTTTTTCACTGACGGCAGAAAAATTGTTTCCCTAACATGCCCAGAGGTGAAATGACTGCCTGGAGGAAATAAAGCTGGCAGATTTTTTCTCTCTAAGTGCAGAAAGTCTTGGGGCTGTAAAAGCTGTTGTGTGGTTTAACTAATTTCCTTTAAACTGACAGGAACAGCAAAGCAGAGGATGTATTTTCCCTGGTGAGCTGATATTTGGGGTTGTTTATGAGCTCCTGCAAATTGTCACTTCAGGAAAGCAAAGCAGGAGGAGGATAGGCAGGGGAGCAGAGATCAGCTGGGTGTGCAAACTGCACTTGTGCAGGGCCTAAAAATAATTG
>PYHW01010591.1:872435-896526 GCA_013186435.1 Turdus rufiventris | reverse complement strand
TTTTCCCTCCTCTCTGCAGCACTCGAGGTGAGCTTCTTATGGTGAACAAGTGAGGGAGGGATTTTTATTTCCCCAGGTGCCAGCAGGGATTAGAATTGGAAATCAGTGAACAGTGAAAGACCAGACTGTCACAAAGTTTATCCTGGGTGAAATCATTCTCCATCCTCTCAGCAGAACACAGCAAATACCCAAATATCCCAAGAGTTGCTCTGTCCATCCTTACTCTGAATGGAGAGTGTTGAATTTGCACCCAGGAATATGAACCTGATTAAAAAATAAATGGGAATTATTAATTCTTGGTTGCCTGGGTAACATCCTGCTCCCTGAGCTGGATTAGGGGAGGAAAAGCAGAGTATCCCCATCCCTCTTATTCCTTAAAGTCGCTTTTATCACTTCAGGCAAAAGATCTGAGTATTTGGAGGTTGTTAAGAGAGGTGAGACAACCACAGAAGCCACCTTGATCCTTTTCTTCAGCTGCTGGTGAATGGTCTTGGGCAGGAGAAGAAGGAATTTAAGTTCTGATGGTCTTTATCGGGATTTAACCTGAGGATTGTGTATTCCCGGACAATGATGAGGAGGGGAAGGCTGGAGCTCTGTGACCCAAACAGAATTTGGGAGGTTGGTGTGGTGTGAGTGCCCAGGAGCAGTGAGTGCAGCCAGGGACACAAACCCACTCCAGTTTGAGCATGGTCCTCTATACCCCCCAAACCACACAGCAGCCATGGAAAAACCCACAGCTTTTACACCGAGAGCTTGGCAAACACTGCCAGGATTTCCAATTCCCACTCAGCTTCTCCTGGCTACCCTCTCGTGCTCCCCAGGCACCCTGGTACCACTCCTGGCTGATTCTGCTTCACCTGAGTTACACCAGGCTGAAATATCAGCTCTCAGTTTCTAACTAGATTTGTTTCATTGCCTGGAATTGGATCAACTCTAAAACCTTGTCTCCATGACCACCACAGGTGCTTTTTCACAAAGTTCTCTCTCAGATCCTGCTGCATTCCTATCTTATTTATACTTTTGGTGGACAGGACAGTAAAAAACCACAACTCCTTCTTTCTTCTGTCATTAAAATAAATCACTTCCATTTACATCCCACCATGGTGGGGACATTTATTCCTGCCTTGTGTTCACTTAAAAATGGGCTTATCATCACTGACTCTGAATACTGGTCTACCAAAGCAAGAAACAAACCTCCAAATCCTAAAAACCTTTTTATAATATTTCCCAGCCAGCCTTTTTCTCTCCGTGGTTTAGTGTGTTATCCATCCCCTGCAGTGCAAGGATGAAATAAATGCATTTTCAGTGGCTTGTTATGAGAAAGACTCAGGAATTCAGTGTAGTTTGGTGGACAAAATACCTCATTTCAGCTTCTTCTGAGTCTAATGAAATGGCTATAAGTTTTCTGACACTGCTCCTGAATGATATAATCCTGGAGAAGACATTAACAGCTGCTCTAAAAATCTAATTAAATTTTAGAGCACTGGTAATGCAGCCATAAGGCCCATGTAAGCCATTATCTACATTAATAAAAATTAAAGTCAAACAGTGTCTATACAGTAATAACATACCTGCATTCAAGGTCACTTTAATTCTCTCACTCCCAGCTTTTTCTTTATTCTTGCTGCAACTATTATTAATATTTATTCAAAATTTCAAATCTATGTAGATTTGTTGCCCTGAACTGTTTTCCTAATACACAGTATTGAGACAGGAATTAATTCATTTGTCTTAATTGTTTATTTTCTCCCCTACTCCACAATGTAACTCCTGTTATTAACATAGAAAAGGGCAAGAAAATGGAGCAAGCTACAGGGATTTTATCAGGTACCTAAATGAAAATCTAGAATGGAACAACACAGGCACTACTCAAATCAGATAGAATTCTTCTCTTGCATGGAAGAGCAGAAAATGGAAAGACAAAAAAAAAAGGATGCTATGGAAGGGAAAAAGGAATACACAATCTCCAGGTTAATTCCCTATAATGACCATCAGACCTTAAATTCCTTCTTCTCCTGCCCAAGACCATTCACCAGCAGCTGAAGAAAAGGATCAAAGGTGGCTTCTGCGGTTGTGTCACCTCTCTTAACGACCTCCAAATACTCAGATCTTTTGCCTGAAGTGATAAAAGCAACTTCAAACCCGGGTTAAGGGATGAGAGGGATGGGGATGCTCTGCTTTTCCTCTCCTAATCCAGCTCAGGGGGCAGGATGTTACCCAAGAATTAATAATGACAATCCATGCATGGAAAAGCAGCAAGAAATCATTTTAAGGTGTTTAGTTCTGCGTTTGGTCCTCACCTGCATGTGCAGCTTCCCCAGGGGTCAGGAATTGTGTCACCCAGAGAAGAGCTGGCAGCCTTGGCTGCCTCCCCAATTCCATCAGGAATTACTCATCAGTGAACTTCTGGTCACCCCTAGGACTGGGTTTGGGGCTGTGAATTGTCCTTGTTTGTGTGGGAAACTTCAGAGGTGCTACTTGGGCTCCTGCTCAGTCCAGCATCACTTTCCTTGCACTCTGCTTTGGTCACCTGGGAGCAGCTTTCAGAGCAGTTTGTCTGGAAGTGTTTGAGGCTTCTAAGGCAGGAAATTATGCAGAATATCTTAAAAACATGTTTAGGGGAAAAGTGTGGGGGATAAAACATTGGGATTATCTGCTGAGTAGGAAAGAGGTGCCTCATCGAGGGTGAGCTCCAGTGCAAAGCAAAAACCTCTCTCTAAAAGGAGAATTTTTGGAAGGTTTGCTGCTGTTGCCTATTTATATTCACCTGTTAATGAGGAGAATGAAGAAAGGGGATTTTTCTGACTTGGTAAATGTTGAGTTTTAGTATTTAGCATCTCAGGGTGGTGATGAGTGTTAATGGTGCAGGGTGGAGATGTGAATGGATCAAAGTGGGAGAGGTGTTGGGTAAAGAAACTACAATGATGAATGACAGTGACCTAATTTATGAAACAATCCTCTGGTATCAAGCAATTCACTAATTTGTAATTATAGCATGATCTGACCAAGAACAAAACCGATCCTGTCAGCATCATCAAAAGCCAGCAGGAATTGCTGTCAGAAATCAAAAGGCAGCAGGAATTGCTGCAGGTTTGCAGCAGCCCTGGTGCTGTGCAGCTTCTCCCAGTGCATTTTTTGTCTGGACCCAGATGGTTATTAGTTTTTATCTATATTACACAACTCAGTCTCACAGACTGTGAGTTCTACAGCACTTTAAGCTATCAAATTAAAAGTGGAGCTGTATCTTTTTTTTCTACAAGGCCTTTTAAGGGTAAAGCGTCCAATTAAGAAATTACACTTAAATTACTTTTTACTTTCAACCTAATAACCAACCACCTGTGGCTCTCAATGCAGACTTTTCTATCCAATTACAAAATACTACTTAAACCCATGAAAAAGGTGAAGAAGAAGGACAAACCTCCACCCTACAACTTCCATCTTACTTTTATACATTACTATATTCTCAAACTTTAAATTCTAAATTTTTCATCATGTGATATTACATATTTCTATTTCAAACTACACACTCATGATCTTAATTTTATTATTCAATTTTTGGAAGCTTCTCCAGGTCAAATGCAGTGTTCTCTTGGGGGTTAGTACCTGTTAGCACAGAAATTCTCAAATTCCAGGCTTCCAACACCCAAGGCATTGGGAGAGATGGGGAACAGAAATGTTGTTTTTATTTTGAGGTGAATGCAGCAATTTGAGCTGCTCTTCCTCACTTAGGGCTTGACACATTCATCAAATAATTCTTGGAAAATTGGGAATTTCTTGGATACCTCTGTTAGGTTTGGTGTAAATGGATTAAGGGATTTCTGCTGCTTCAGGGTGAGCCTCGCCCATAAATGGATCCAACACCTCTGGAAAGTGTCCCTCACCCCTGAGGGCCTTTCCTGCATTTCAAATGTAAATAAAAATAATTTTTAAATCAAAGAAATCTTTTTTGTAGTTAGCAGAATTTCCAAAAACATGGTTAATCCTAAAAAGCTTTTCTATTTGATGTTTAATAGAGCTGAGTTAATAATTCATAATTTAATGTATCTGATTAATTTTGCCTCTTTTTCTCAGAATGTCTTCAAAGCACATAACAATTATCTCAAATGTACTTATTCAAAATGACTTGGTGACCTCTCTTTCTAGATCACTTATTCCTGATTCAATTTCTCATAGCACTGCACAATTTCTATTGGTTATCATTCCTTATTTCCCTGCTAATTGAGTACAGTATTTTCACGACTATAAGGCGCACCCTTTTGACTAAAATTTTCCCTCAAACCCGGAAGTGCGCCTTATAGTCCGGTGCACCTTATCTGATCTGCAAAGTTCGGAAAATTGCGAACCCGGAAGTGTGGTCTGCAAATGAACCAGGACCCGTGGGAGCTGCGGCCGTGATGGGGGAAGTCAGGAACCACGGGAGCCGCGGGGCAGGGAAAACCGGGAACCGGCGTGGCTGTCGGGTAGGGAGAAGCGGGGGGAAGTGGCGCGGCTGCGGGGAAGCGCCGAGAAGCAGTGAAGAATCGTGGCAAAAAAGCGGCAAAAGATCGCGGTGAAAAACTTTGCAAATTGAGAACCTTCCAGTAATTCGCTACTTTGTTGCCCACCGCGCGTCTCCTTGCTGAAAAAAAAATAGTGCGCCTTATAGTCCGGTGTGCCTTATCTGAGCTACAAAGTTGCAACTCTTGGGGGGTGCGCCTTATAGTCCGGTGCGCCTTGTGGTCGTGAAATTACTGTAATCACAAATCCAGTTAAAAAAAACAAATAAAGAACAACCCACTGGCAAGAAGAAATACTAAAAATTGATTTAAAATTCCTTTTGTCCAAGGCCTTGCTGCGTTGGAAAAACCTTCCTCCAGCTGAGGAAGACCCAGTGCTCATTTAAGAAAAACAACTGATGAAATCCAGTTGTCCTGGGAATTTGCAGCGCTTTTTTTATCCAAGCGATGATCTAACTCTACAAATTGTATAAAGATAATTAACCTGTGCCAGCACATGCAGCACTCTTCATATCAAGAAGTAGATTTGCATAATATATTGCTAAGTGCATGTGTTTATTTGAGTAAAGTGCAGGAATTACACTGGAATTACACCAGGGCTGAGCTGCCCAATAGTGCCTGTGTCTCATCATGGGCAGATTCTCCCCTTTTATTTCAGCGTGCTCTTTATTTTTAAAATATAAATAAAAGCCCCTTAGTAGTCAAATAGAGGCTTTAATGTGCTGGATTCATTAAAATTAGGGATTTTATTTGGCTGTTATCTTTCTTTCCCTCACCCTGACAAGCTGTGGTGCTCATTTGAGGTGGCCATGCCAGCCCAGCAAAGCAGTTTGTTAATGAATTTTCCACAAATTAATTTTCTCCATTACCACGGCCTCAATAAACACCAGCAATTATTTTATGTGGAGCAGGAATTAAAGAGACAATAACAACTTACTGGACTTTAGTTTGTGGAATTGAAAGTGCTTCTCTTTTGGCCTTTTTTTATTAGGGGCTCTTCTAAATGATTGCAAAAAAAGGAATGGGGTAAAGCAGGGATTGCTGGATACAGCAATTTTGGGAAATAAATGAATGGGGAAAGCAGGGATTGCTGGATACAGCAATTTTGGGTTAAAGCTGTTGATTTACCCTAATTTTCTTTCCACATATCACTGATTTTTTTTTTTTTTGTTACCTTTGTTTTGATACCTTTAGGTAGCTTTATTTTTTTGGTTATTTGCGGTCACATTTTTATAATTCTTTCCTAAAAGAAGCTTTTTGTCTCCCAGTGAAGCAACTCAAAGGTATCAGCACCAAATCTGATGAATGGATGCCCCATGGGTAAAAAAATTACATTGGCTTAACACCTCGGGCTGGTGAGATGCAATCTCAGCAAAAGAATCCACAAGGAGCAGGATTATCATTTAGGGAAAAAAGGGGATTAACACTTTCCTTGTGGTTCTGGGGGGAGGGAATTGTATCCAGTGCCTTTATGGAGGTTCAAAACCTCGTGTGAGGTGAGGATTTCAGGAATATTTTTATTTGTAGGAATTCAGGGAGTCAAGCTTTATTAGTTCATGTGGCTTTAAGGGAAAATTTCGGTCATGGAATCACAGAATGGTTTGGGTTGGAGAGGAACTTCAAGATCAGGGACCCTCCCACTGTCCCAGGTGCTCCAGCTGCAATGTCCAGCCTGGCCTGGGACATTCCAGGGATCCAGGGGCAGCCATAGCTGCTCTGGGCACCTGTGCCAGCTCATATCTGGATTTATACTTGCTCCCCCAAGGTTTTACACAGTGGCAGAGGTAGAGAAGTGATTATTCCCAGGAATATTAATTTGGTTTTAATTTAACAATTTTCAAAATTTAATAGTAAAGTTTAAAAGCCAACCTTCATGGCCAGGCTTTATCTGGGGATTTCAGGTTGGGTATTAATGGCTGTGGGAAGAATCAGGGGATGACCGAATCAGAATGGATTGTGTTGGAAGGGTCTCTAAAGATCATTTATTTCCAACCCCATCCATGGACACCTCTCACTGCCCCAGGCTGCTTCAAGTCCTGTCCAACCTGGCCTTGGACATTCCAGGGATCCAGGGGCAGCCACAGCTGCTCTGGGCACCTGTGCCAGCCCTGCCCACCTTGCCAGGGAGCAATTCCTGCCCAAAATCCCACCCAACCCTATCCTAGAAATGATGAAACCTTGAGAAGAGCAGCCCAGGCTGTTTTACCTGCCTTGCTCAGGTGGTTTGGGTCTGGTGCCACAGCACCATTTATTTATTCATTATTTGGTGCCATAAATCCACAAGATCCCTGATGCTCTGCTGGGGTTTGGCAGCACAGGGAGTGATCCCCAGTGCACCCTGGGCAGATTTTGGGGTGTCTGTGCCCAGAGGAGAGAGCAGTGCCTTGTGCTGAGCCCCAGCTCTGCTCTCCTGCCTTTGCTGAACACAGAATGCAAGGTTTGAGCACAGAAATTGGAATATTAACCCTAAAAATCAAGACATGTGGATATGTAATAGTCCCCCTCCTTCCTCTGTGTGATTTTGAGGAATGTAAGAAACTCCATGAGGGATCATACAGCTGTTTTTCCATAAAACCCAACTGCAATAACTTCAGGTGTAATTGGATCATCTGCTGAAGGACTTTTTGGTGTTGTTTTTATTTATTTTAGGAAATGCTGTTCACAAAAGGCAGTGTCATGTAATGTTAAACAGAAAATAAATTTTCTGCGTTCACCTTGAGGGATTATGGAAGTTCCAAATTATAAAAGCTGTAATAACTTCCATTTAGAAGGCTTTTGACAGGAGGGAAATGAAAAACGAGGAGAGAATGTTTCCACAGAAAGTTATTCCAGCTCATTTTCATAAACAAAACACACCAACTGTGTAAACCAGAAATAGCAACGTTTTCTTTGACTGCTTTTTCTGAATGCCTGCCATTAAATACTCAGTCCTAAAGCTAATGAAGGACTTGTGGAGATTATTTGCTCAAAGAAATTCCAGCAGCCCACACAGCTCCCATCTGCTTGGAACAGCCTGCATCAGGCATTAATAATAATGCTGAGCTGGGGGGAGAAGTGAGGACATTTTGGGCCAGTTTAGGCTGAAACTATGGCTTAATTGGGCACTGAGTGTGAATTTGGTTATTTGGAAAAGCTAAAAATTCTGGCTGGTGAAAAGCAAATTTTGCTTTGCACAGGATTTTTTTGTTTGTTTTGTTTTGGAGTTTTTGTTGTTTGTTTGTTTGGGGTTTGGGGAGGGTTAGGTTTTTGTTTCGATGCATTTAAAGAAATTATTTGTGATACTTTCCCTCGAGCCAGAGCGAGTGGAATAGAAGGATTTAAAGCAAATAGAACAGGTTTAATTTGCTAATTACAATAATCCTACTGTAAACTTCCTAATGCTCTTGGAGGGAGGAGCTGCCTGCCTTTCTGCAAGGTTTTACCATTGGAGAGGGACCCAGTCCATCAGCTCCAATATTGTTCTGGGCAAGGTCAGCAGCACCAAGTGTGCAGGTAGTTTTGTAACTGGCTGCAGAAAACAGCAGGGAATTCAATCCATTCCCTGCACTTGGAGGAACTAAAGCAGCGCTGCACGCAGCCACTGGAGCATGGAAAGGTTGCTAATCTCTCTCCATTAATTATTGCAGGCGTGCCCTGCTCCTATCAGAGGGGACACTTGGGCACTTGATGAACTTAAATGGTACTAATGGCTTTTTTTCCCCTATTAATAAATCACATTTTGACATTCAGAGACTTGGTGTGACACTAGGGGAGGGGAAGTTAGAAAAATCTCAGGAAGTTATTCTGATTTTCAGGGATGTTCTTGGGATTTGGGGATAATTCCAGCAAAACTACTTGAAATGTGTCAGGTTTTGTTCAGGGGACTTGTGCTCTTACCCTGTTGGTGGGAGCAGGGAAATAAAGATGTGGACAGCTGGAAATCCAGAGTTTGAAGTGCTTGGAATTTGTTCAGTTTGAAATAAAGAGTCACTTTCACTCTGGTCATAGAAAATGATTGCTCCTGAGAAACTTAAATGCCAGAGAATTCAGATTTTGGTGCATGAGGAAGAGAGGGAAGCCAAGGCACAGTGTTGTCTCTTTTGTCCCTGAGATGAGTTTTTAATTTGCTAGCCATTATTTCCTGGGTGAAATCTCTTCCCCCAAACCATTGTTTCTATTTGTCAGAGTACTTTGCATTTGATACTCTGCTAATACCCCTCTTTCCTTCCTACAGATGACACTATCAATTCCATCAAGTTATATTGAATCATTGCAGATTCTCTCCATCCCAGGCATAAATTAATGCTGTAATTTCTTCATGTAATGGATCATAAAGAGGAAATCAGCTGTAATCTATTTATGTGGTGTAATCTGTTCAGTGCTCTTAGTTTTCTATTCTTATTTTCAGGTAAACCAGTGGTAGTTGATGAACTGGAATTGCTGTCTTGAAATTGTCATGTTCACCAGCTCTGTTACCTGAAAAATATTCATTAACTGTGACTTTGTATCTTTGAATTCCTCTTTTAGATGAAGAACAACAAATTAAGGGACTTCTGCACACTGCAGAATTAGGGACGAGGAGAAGTTTTGTGCTTTGTCCTTTGTGCAAGCTTGTTGTGTTTGGGTGGGATTGGTGCTGGTCCCTCAGCTGATCCAGCCTTAAATGTGATTTCCAGATATTCCAAGGGCTGGCAGCTCCTTTGTGCTCCCTGTCACAGGGGTGACACAGTTTGACCTGAAATAATCTGGTTTCTCAGTGTTTGACATTCACACCTGTAATGAAACAATTTTAAATTCTTTGCAGTGTAGTATTAGAACATGCTAAGTGTCCTTAATGCAGCAGCAGCTCTGGTTGTGTTTGTAACTAATGGCTGCATTAATAGATTTTATTTTGGGATGGAGAAACTGGACAGGGTAAGATCTAAACCAGTTTTTACAAAGCTTTCTCAGCTCTGGAAGGGTTAATTCTCCCTGTCCTTTGCCTAAGCACAGAACTGGTTCTGAGCTGCACACCAACATTTCCAGCAGAGCTCCATGTTTTCCCTGGAGCTCTGAGGTGTCACTTCACAACCTGCAGAGTGGGGGAAGAGCTCAGGAGGGGCTGGGGGTGGGTGAGTGGAGCTGGGAAAAAAAAATCTGTGAAAATTCACAGCAGGAGCAGCCTGGAGGCACCAGAAATCCCCTTGGATGTGAAGCCAAAGCTGCTGATCCTGGCGTGGCTCAGGGGTTCAAATCCAGACTCAGGAGGCTTCATCTGGGTCTGAAGCTCAAAGCCAGGCAGGTAAAGCTTGACCTAAGCCTGTGATATGAGTTGCCATCATTCCACCCCCAAATAACGTATTTAGCATCTGTTCATAGCCTGGTTTTGTGTTACCAGGTTTAAAGCACTGATCCTTCCACAGGGAATCACTTCAATGTGAGAATTCCAGCTTTGCCCCAAAGGGACCAAAGCTCAAAATCTTTTCTGAGTCGTTGGCTGCAAACAAAATGCCCAGGTAGGACAAGTGAGAAATGGCTGTATTGTATTTGATATCAAAAGGCTTCCAGGGAATGTCTGTGAGTGTGATTTCATGCTTTATTGTCCCTCAATCTGTTCAGTTCCCAGGGAAAAAGAAACTTTTCCTTCTCCTCAGCTTTGCCAGTGCTCTGGGGGCTCTGAGGCTCCAGCTGGGAGTTCTGTGGTGTCTCCATTTCCATCAGCAATAAAGAACCCACAGGACAAACCCTCCCTTATGTCCCCTGAGAACCCCCCTGATGTCCCAGGAATTGCCAGGACAGGAGGAGAGGAGCTGCAGGCTGAGAAAGGATCCACTCAGCCTGGGACAAAGAGGAGAGCTGAGCAGATAAACTGGACAAACTGTGGGTTTGGATGGTGCCACCACCCCAAACTGGGTGTTCAGAAGATGCAGGGGTTTGGCATTTGGGGATGTGGTTTAATGGGGGGCTTGGCAGTGGTTGGACTCGATGATCTTAAAGGTTTTTTCCATCCTAAATGGTTCTGTGACCATTAGCAAAACATGACAGTGGAGAGAGGTTTTGGAGAATGAGATGTGCAGGACCACAGATGTTATTTCAAGGAGGTGAGAGAGTGCTTGGATATTTTATATTTTCAGGACAAGAGTGGTAAGGAGTTACCATTCCTCATAATGGAGATAATTGAGGCATTTGAGGAGCAGTGATTGGAGAAATGGCCAGAGATTTACTGCATTTGAAATTATGCCTTTTTAAAAAATAGGATGGATCTTTGTTCCCCTTTCTTTGTTGTTCCCACAGGATATTCCAACATTCTGCAGCTCATCAGAAGTGCAGCAGGATAAATCCTAAGTTATATCCCTCTATCCCATCCCATTAATTCAGCACAATTTACCTCATGCCTTCTCCAGCTCTAATTCCTGCAGTTTTGCATCACCCCACTGAGATAAAATCAGGAGAACTGAGCACACACTTTGTGACATTGTCATCAGCCCTGAACGTGTTCCTTCCTGACAAATCTCAGTATTACAATGCAAATCAGCACCATAATTTGTTTTGTTATGTGTGTCTGGCAAACAGAGAAACAAAACAATGGATCCTGGAAAAATATTTAAAAATTGAAATTGTCAGCCACTATGTTTTTTAAATACTGGCATTTTTCACGGGATCAGTGCCCAGTTTGTGCTCTGGGGGATGAAAGGTTCTTTTGCAGCAAGCCCAGTGATGTATTTCATCAGCAGATTTGTATTTATTTATTTTATTTTGTCTCCCTTTAGCCACTGGAGAGGAGAGCTCAGAAAGGAGAGGGATGTGCAAACCAGTCTGAGGGATTTCTGCAGTTCCCTCTCTGTGGGTGAAAGGAGGATTCGTGTTTCACATCTGCCAGTCTGACTTATTTCAGCAGCTTTAAATATCTCTAATAACTTCTGGGGATGGGAGATTTGTGGATTTTTATGAGTGCTAGGAGAGAGTTGTCTGAATCAATGACAGAGGCAGCTCCAGCTGCCGTCTGGACTTGCTTCAGGAGCCAAACTCTGTAATTTTTACTCGAAAATTGTAGGAAAATTTGCAGGTGTGGATGCTCTGCAGTGGTTGCTTTTCCACACTGCCCTGCCTCCAAGCTTTACTGCTGGGAACTTCCCTTCCCAGAGGAGGCAAGGCAGGGGCCAGAGGAGGTGACTGAGACTCAGGGACAGTGTCCCTGCAGGAATTCACCTCTGCACAACACTCACTGCAGGAAGCTTTTCCAGCAATTCCTCCCCAGCAAAGAGGAGCTGAGGAGATAGGGACAGGTGAGGTCTTTGGAAAGTGATGTCACCTCCTTCTATCCAACTTTCATCCCTAAGGAACGACCCCAAAACACAGAGGGGGGCCACTCGTGGTGTGCAGTTTTGGAGGCTTCCCTGGCTCAGCAAATATTCACATCCCTCCTGCCCCTCCTCATGCCTGGACTTTGTTAATTCAAAGACCCGAGGCAATTAAAGTTTATATAATTATCCATTATCCATGGTACCACCAGCCAGCACACTGAGCAATCCTCACACCTCAAACACTGCAGCAACTGCCCTGAACAACTCCTTATCCAAGGTGTTGTTGGCTTGGAGAAGTGACAGAAGTGATGCCCCAGGATGTCACCATGGGACAGTTCCCAGCCCTGCAATCCTGGCAGAGCCCAGTGCTTTAACAGCAACTTCCCTGCAAGGGGACCATGGAAACATCCCACTGCCACAGTATTAAAGAATGAAGTGCGGGCAATCTCTGGGAATTGATAGTTTGGGATTCTTGGACAAAAAGACACAATAAATAATAGAAAAGAGCCAATTCATTCATCTTCACATTCTGAGATCTGCTGACTTGGAGCTGTTCCTGGACATGCAGATTTGGCTTTGCACAGATGATTATCTCTGCTCTGAAATATTTGCAGATTGACAAACTGCACTGTTTGCTTTGGTGGAGTGATGAACCAGTTCTCTCGACAGTTCAATATTTTGTGATCATCTTAGGAATGTTTTTTTTTGTTGGGGTTTTAATGGCAGAGAAATGCAGACAGCATTAGGAGGATGAGCTGCACTGAGCATCCCTGCTCTGCCTTTGATGGCTGTGATCCATTTGGGGAGTCAACAAAGATGGAAGAGAGAATAAATCTCCCCTTCCATGGCCGTCTTTATACAGCCTAAAATAACACATAGGGTAATTTTCCTTCTTTTTCTGAAGCTAAGTGCTTTTTTGTGGATCTCCAGCCTGAGTTTTTCACTCTTGCAGTACATACTTGGAGCTGATAGCTCTCATCTTTTATGGCAGAAATTGCTGAAGCTGAGTAATTAAAGTTATTCTTGACTTCTCTTATTTACTGGAAACGACTGAGCTGAATCATAAAAGACTGAGGATTGTACTTTGAATGGTTTCCTGGATACTTTGCTCCTAGCAAGTAATTCCTTAATGGCAAATCCACAACAACAACACCAACAAATGTTCTGCAATGGAACCTGACACTTGACTTGTGCTCTTTATTCCCTGCAGTGATCCCTGGTGGATGCACACCAGGGAAGTGCTGCTTTGCCAGGGAGTTGGCCAAACCTTTANTTTTTTTTTTTTTTTTTTTTTTTTGTGCACTCCACATCTTCACCTCCCCATCTTTTGCAGGCTGGAGCAGGTGCAGTGTGAGAGCATCACCTAACAGGGAGAACAGTCATTCCCTGGGGTGGCATGTGTGAAATGAAATGAAATTTGCAATTATGGATGACTAAATTAAAAAAAAAAATATTGTCCTGCACTAGGCTCCCACCAAACTGTCCCCCTCGTTTTGGATGAGGTGGCTTAGCTTGTGTCCAAAAATAAAATTAAAAAAAAAAAAGTTATTTTCTCTCCAAACAGTGAACTTTTGTGGAAAACAAATTTTCTAATTTTCCGTGAGTTCAGACTGGAGGATGTTAAGCCATTAAAATAAAGCAGAACCACAGATTGTGATGCTCTGTGTAGTTTATTAATCACAGAGCTGGTTTGTGTTTGGTTTTTTTTTCCTCACCTTATTCCTCACTTGTTTTTCAGACTCTCAGAAGGGTTTGTGTTGGAAGGGACCTTAAAGATCATTGAGTTCCAAGTGGATATACACCAGGTTCCAAACCGGTGTCATTTATTAATCACAGGATCAGCCTCTCCTCACCTGGATTCCTTAATTATTTTTGTTTTCATTTTCTCACTCTAACACTGTCTGAGAGTACAGGCTCCTCCAGGCAAGGACAGAAATGTCACTGCAAAGCTGATTTGCTCCCAACAGGAAAATCTACCCTTGATCAGAGAGACAAAAACTGAAAAAAACATGAATTTTGAAAACCATGACAGTTTTAGTCCAGTTTGCTGGGTGTAAATTTGCTTTTAGGGGAGGGTTTTGCTTTGAGGAAAGGAATTATTTTGCTTTGTACAGGAGGGGTGTGGGAGGGAGCACAGCCAGGGTGATGCTGCCCAGGGAAAGAAGCAGCTCCTGGAGAGTTGTCCCCAATTTTGTTGTGTTTGTGTGAATATAAATGATTCTGTCTCCCATTCAGCCTCCCCAGGCATTGCCACAGTGCTCCAATATTGGGAACATCCATTGCCTTATCCAGCCTTACAAAATAAAGGGTTGAAAACATTGTTAGATGAGATTGCTGTGGTTTGTTCTGTGGGCTTCAACACTTCCTTTTGCATCCCTTGGTGCAGTTTTCCCCCTGTTTTTTCCCTCCTCTCACAGTGATCTCTATCACAGGATCCATCAGTTCCCGTTTTGGTGATGGTTCTTTCACATACGGAATGATTTCATGCTGAATCTCTGCTCTCTTTGCAATAAAATCTCTTTTATTGCACTGAGTTCCACCTTAAAGGAGTCATTGAGATATCACAGGATTCCAAGCCACAAGTTTTGCTGCTTTTGCTGGCTGTTTCCAGGGGGATGCATCCCACCAGGGACAGACAGGGCTGGAAGAAATCTGTTTGCTAATTAGTGCCACCATTTAGAAACAAATCCGAGTCACAGAGTCCAGCCCAAGGAACAATCAAACCTGACTCCATGTAATTGCTAAGGAAATGAAGACTGAATAGAACTTGAAGGCAATTCAAGCCTTTATTTCCATTTTATTATGGAATAAATACTGCAGGATATTTTCATTTGCTTCACTTTTTGTTTGCTCACGGGGTCTGCTTGTTAATGTGACTGGGATGTATGAGAACTCCTTAATTAACCTGTTTTTGTGGGCATCTCGTGGTTTCTATGAAATATGTGTGCTGACAGCTCTGGAACAATAGTCCAAATAGAAATGACAGATTTGTAAGCATTGGCCAACTAAAAACTGTTCAAGAAATTCACTTTTTGAATTATTGGGCCAGGTTTCTCTGCAAATTGGAATTCAATTCAGTTAATTGAATTCACTGGATCTATGGCAATTTGCATAAAGTTACAATAAGAGCATGGTTATCTTTGTAAAAGCTGCAGTTTTGGAATCTTACATTAAAAATGGAATAATATAATTTTTATTTTGTAATAGCCAAATACAGAAATACCTAAATGATGTGGGAGCAAAATTGAAATGTRTGTTTTGCTCTCATTTACAAAGAGGTTCCAGGCTCTCTCCCAGCTCAGGCACACASAACAATCCTTTCCCAGCCCCAGAACCAAGGACACKCTGCAGCTCCAGCCCCAAAAATGCAAMCAGGGAATTGAGAAGAGAATCTGGGAGGGTGGGACTGCAGAGCCTGGAGCTGGGATTGGACAATGAACCCAAAATGGGAATGGAACAGAACTGATCAAAGTGTGAAACTCCTGACTCAGGGTTCATTTTGGGTGCAGCCATGGCCAGGCTCTGGCACTGCCCAAGGTGAATCCTGTGAAAGGTTTTTAATAAATCCCTGCTTTATTCCTCTGCTCCAGGGAGCCTCTCCAGGACCAGCTCCCCTTGGCTGAGGTTGTTCCCTCCCTCCAGCAGCTCTCAGCTGCTGCTGCTCCCTAGGGATGCAGGGCAGGGAGAAGCTCCTGCACATCCCAGCTGAGGGCACAGCAGCAGGGACAGGGCAGGAGCAGCTCCTGCATCCCCTGTGATCCCTGCAGAGCATCCCTGCACACCCCACTTCTCCTCCCCTGGCTGCTCCTGGTGTTCTGATCTGCTCTTTGCAGTGAGACAGAATCCTCTGCTCAGAGCTCAGCACTTGTGGCCTTTCCTTTCAGAGGCACAGCATTGATTCTTGGAGGAAATTTCCCCTGCTCGGCACCAAACAGTTTCTGCAGAGTTCCAGATCTCCTCGTGCAGGATGGCACTGCCTCACCTCAGAGCCAAGCAGCAATAAAACTCCTCAGGAGCACCTCAGCCAGGTACAGCAGGGACAAAAAGAGGGAAAATTATCTGGCATAAGTAGAATTTTTTTGGCTGTTGCATTCTCTGGTAGAATATAGAAATGGTTTGTGGAGAGAGCACTTTTCATTGGAGTTGTTGGGACACAAGGGTGGGACAGCAATACCTGATGCCTTTCACTGTGCTTTAAACTTCTGAGTTTTGTGGCTTTAATATGAATTTCTTTCATTTAAATCTGAGAAGTGAGTTAAGAGAAAGATGTGCTTTGCCCAGGAAGACTTTTCACTGCGTTCCTTGAGTGTTATGAAAGCAGCAATCAGAGTTGTGGGATGAATGGTTGAAATCTTTTAAGTATTTGCTTTTATTCTTAAAAAATATTCTTACAAATGGATGCTGAGGGCTGCACCACTCCCTTCTCCCTTGATCCATGTGCTGATCCTCCTGCAGCCTCCTTGATCCCTTCTGGCCAGGAGCAGCAGTCAATAGTTCTAAAACCAACCTCACATTCTGGGTCTTGCCCAAAACTGGTTTTTGCAAAGCCTGGCAGTTCCTGAGCGCTTGGGGTGACATTGAGGATTGCTAATGGTGCATGTTCAGGGGAATGGGATTTGAGGACACTGTGTGGCACCAGAAAATGCCACTCTGCAGCCCCACGTGCCTGTCACACACTGGGTTTAATGCTCTGTCTCTGCATTTTGGGTTCTTCTGGATAAACCCCAAAACCTTGGAGATGGAATTGGTTTGATTTCAGGACCAGGGGAGCTGCACAGGTTGCAGTAAATTCTGCAGATTTATTTTCAGCAGACAATTTCTGACCTGGACAGGCTCGAAGTGAAAGCAGAGAAAAGCACAGCATGGAGATGTCCCAGAGTGAGGACAGGGAATGTTCTCCTTGGATTTTGGGGATAACATCCCAGGAGAAGAAGAACAGCAGCGACCTTTGTGCTGCTGATGTTCCACGGAATCTGAGGGCTGGAATAAGGGAGAGATTGAGCAGAAATGATGGAATTCCCATGGGATGTCCCAGCTCAGGAAGGGCCATCCTGTCCTGCTGGGGTTGGGAAGCTCTCAGAATAAAGTGTCAGCCAGGCTTCTTGTTTCCAGTGTTTTTCCCTCATGGAAAGCAGGACTTGCCCTCATTTCAGAATAAAAGGCATCCCCAGTGAGCAGCAGGGAAAGGGCTGACAGGGGGATTATGGAAATAATTAATTTTCTTAGGAATGTTGTAATTTCAGGGTTTCTGTAATGAGCAGGGGTAGGGCTTCAGCACAAATCTTGGTACCAAACCCCAGGGTTCTCAGGAAGGCTTCTGCAAATACACACATTTTCCATTCAAATGAGAAATATCTGTATATTTAAATATACATCTATATTTTCCTTGAAAATAATAAATTAACCCACACTGAGGTCTTGCTTCTACATTAACAGCTGTTAAATTAAGAGGGGTTTTTATGTTTTTGCTTCAACATGACCCCATTGCCAAACTTTCCTAGCACAACTAAGCAAAACTTAACCACTAAAATGTGAATTTCCTAAATAATATTTTTATGCTTGCCACAACCCAGCCTGGCCTTGGACCCTTCCAGCTGCCCTGTGCCTCATCAACCCATCAGGGAGGAGTTTTTTTTTTCTAATATCTGAAACCTGAATAATAATAATAATAATAATAATCTGAACCCATTCCCCCTTTTCCTGTCACTCCAGGCCCTTGTAAAGAGTCTCTCTCCATCTCTCTTCTTCTTTTTCAATGGAAAAGGGGAGAGGTGGGGACAGGAGCCCCAGCAGGTGGAATAAAAGAAGAGATTATCACCTTTACACTCACGAAGCTGTAAAAATTATTAAGTGGAAGGTTTCTTTACCAATTTCATAAAGAAATCCCTGGTGTTCTTAAACCCCTGAGGAACACAGCAGAAAACAGTATTTTCTGTATCCTTTAAACACTTTATTGCACTTCATTTGAAGCCCTTTATTGCTGAGAGCAACAGATACCATCTCAGATATTCCCTGCTTTAGTTTTGGTAATGTCATTTCTGATTAAACTTTGAGGGTGTCGTATATTGAACCAGGAAATAGTTAAATTTTTTATGAGAGTACTGAAAATCCTATTGCTGTTGGGTTTCAGAGTATCAATAGCCTGAGCTGAACAACTCAGACTCATTGCCAGGAAGCACCAGGGCAGGATTTGCCCTTTTCTCTGCTATTTTAAAGGAAAGCAGTTTTGCATCTTTGCAGCCACCCAGGCTCTGGGGCAGTGGTGGGATCCTGGATTTCTTGAAGCTTGGATCTCTTGGCTTCAGCAACGTTGTGCATTTGGCTGGGAACCAGGAATAAATCAGGAATAAATGAGGAATAAATCAGGAATAAACCAGGAATAAATCAGGAATTCGGACTGTTCAGCTCTGCCAGTGGTGCAGCAGAAATTCTGTGGCACAGGGGGAGCCCAGCTGTGCATCCCAGGTAAGATTTACCTGAATTTCTTGCCCTGGAAAGCTTTGTTGGAGCTTTGTTGTTACCACAATTAAAAGCTCCATATTTCAAGGAACCCATAAAGCAGTTCCCTTACACAGCAAAGGGCTGCTCCATTACCAACCTAGATTTGAGCATGGAAAAAAAAGGTGATTTAAACTCAGAGAGAAGCATCAGGAGGAGACCAAAGTGTCTTATGGCAAGATAGAAAATGCAGCAGTGCAGATTTTTAAGGACAGGGAAGAATTTACAGAAACGGAGTGTCCCAGTTGCAAGTGGACTAAAGAAGGGAAATTTAAGGCTTGCCAGAAGGAAATCCTGTATTGGGGAATGGGAATTCAAGTGAAATCCTCTATCAGGAATGGGAATTCAAGTGAAATCCTCTATCAGGGATGGGAATTCAAGTGAAATCCTGTATCAGGGGATGGAAATTCAAGTGAAATCCTCTATCAGGGATGGGAATTCAAGTGAAATCCTGTATCAGGGGATGGGAATTCTAGTGAAATCCTCTATCAGGGATGGGAATTCAAGTGAAATCCTTTATCAGGAGATGGGAATTCAAGTGAAATCCTCTATCAGGGATGGGAATTCAAGTGAAATCCTGTATTGGGGAATGGGAATTCTAGTGAAATCCTGTATCAGGGTTGGGAATTCAAGTGAAATCCTTTATCAGGAGATGGGAATTCAAATGAAATCCTCTATCAGGGTTGGGAGTTCAAGAGCTCTACAAAGGAAATGGTAATAAGGCAATCTGGGTCCAAGAAGGCTGTGGGCAGATGAATTTCACAGGAACAGCTTCGTGCTGAGGATGGGGATTTGTCCTGTGTGGGGAAATACCGAGTGTGAGGCCACTGGGAGGAATTTGGGAACAGCTACCACATGCACTGGTGAGCTCCTGTGGAAAGGATTATGAAACTTCAGTGGTCTGCAGTGAGAAGAGATGTTCAAGAGGAAATTAATTGCCTTTAGCTGCTTTTTGGTGCTTGAATGTGTTTAGAAATATGTGTATGAGCTAAAAGACAGACTGAAAAGCAGATCCTGCAGCCTGGTGATGAGTGGCACCGTGCCAGAGGTGTGTGGGGATTTGCCTGTGGAAAAGGCAGGGCCTTGGCAATTTTCTGGGCAGGGTTTGGTGGATATCAATGAGAAAAAATTATGTACACAAAGTACAGAGTGAAATTTCAATATCAGGGATGTGTGGAGTCCTTTTAGGACACAAGGGCTTGCTGGTGTGTGGGTGATGCCCTCTCAGACTGTAAAAAGCCTTCAGTGCTGAGCCCTTGTGCTCCAGCAGAGCCCAAAGCATCTTTCTGTTTGCTGCAGGCAGTAAAAGGAGTTTAATGCAAGGTTGTTCCTAAGGCAGGTACCTAATTAGCTGTGAGGAGCCATCCCCTGGCAGCTCTGGGGATGAACAAGTGCTCAGGTGATGTTTGTGCAGCTCTGCCTGGCACTGGGACAGGGACGGGGATGCTCAGGGGATGCTGGGCAGGAATTCTGGGCCCTGCTCCCTCAGGGAAACACAGCCTGTTGTTGTTTTGTGAGAAACACGATTTACTGTTCTGGTGAAATTTAAAAGGTTTGATAAAAAGACAGTGGGAGACACATAAAGCAAAGGGTTAAAATGGTTGGGTGCTTGGTAAACTGCTAAGAGCTGCTTTGGGAGCGCTCCTTTAAATATATTTTACAATACACTAACCTGTTGCATATTTATAGTCTTTCAGGTATAGTTAAACTTTTTTGGGGAACTGTTTAGCATGGCTACTCTTTGGGTCTGCCTTTTTAGAGCATGCATGTTTTTTGGTTTGTGGTTTTCATTTTTTTCTTATTATTTTTTAATTTGGGTGGTGGTTTTGGCTTTTTGCAGCTGGTGAGTGTTGATAATTGTTGTGTCAGCTGCAGGGTTTTTATTACACGTTCACAGGCTGTTATTTTAACTAAGCAGGTAGTTTAAGCATACTATCTTTAAAAAAACTTATGTTTAACTTTTGCTGTTAGAAGAAAAGAAAAAAGCCTATATTTACACAGAAAAGCTATTTTAACATTACACATACAGCATTTACCTCAATATTTGCAAAAAGCCAGCAATATGTTGTGCACTTATAACAGTTTCAAGCTTTTTCCAAAGAAAACATCTGCTGTGCCGAGCTCAGGGAGTATCAAACCCCTCAAAACAAACATACGTTCCAGGTGAGAAAAGCAAACTGCTCTTAAAGCAACGAAAAACCACGTCAGGCACATCCCCACAAACGCTCGTGTCATGGTGCATTTGTGCTAAGAGATGTCATGAAATGACTCTGCCTCTCTGCAGCTCCCACCTTTATGGGTTGTTGTGTGAGATTTGTGACCAAACTCGGGTCCCAGCTGAGGTTTGGCTCAGGAACACAGAACTGAGTGCAGATACGGTGTCCTGCTGGATGGAATCTGAGTTCTCTGCCTGGTAAAACCAAGCAGCTGCAGCTCAAAACAAGCCCAGAACTGTCTGGGAGTGTTGGTGACACTGGTGGGGCAGGAGGGGAGAGCAGCTGAACTCTGCTTTGGGCAGGAAAAAAAGGGGAAAAAAAAAGAAATTCAAGCCATAAACCAGGCTACACTGATAATTCTTCATGTGTTCAAAAGCTGAGTTGAAATTCCTGTGAAGTGTGGAATTCAGGCAGTGTGGGAGTTAAAACTGTGTTGTGTCGTGTATTTTAACACAATTTCATTTATCTTCCTAATTTGACAGATTTGGGCAGAAAACTTCTAATTTTAGCTCAAAGGTCAGGGGCTGTGGCTTAGTGAATTGTTATGATGCTTTTTATATTTTACATGCTAATTAATGATGCTATTGGGTGATGAGTTTATTTGCTATAGCCCTTAAACTGTGAAATTCAACAATTTGCCCAGTGTCCCTGAAAGCGAAGCAATGGTTTCTAAAAGGATTATTTGACTTTTTTTTTTTTTTTTTTTTTTTTTTTCCCAAAGTTGAGCTTTGAAAACATGAATCTATTACAGAGCAAAAGGCTGCACACAGTCCTGGTCTCCCAGGAGTTTTGCACAGTTTGGCTTCAGGTTCAGTTCCTGGGCACCAGTTTAAAATACAGCTTGTTTAGAACTCACTCCACCTCTTTATAAACAATTCTGGAAGGGTTTCTGAAGTTCTGCAAGTGAGAAGCTAATGAGGTCAGGAGGCTGATGAACTTCCCTGCCCATAAATGCTGGATTTGAGGAGATTTGATGAAGTTGTGTCTGTGTCTGTGTGTGCTCACCATCTGCTCCCAGGAGAGGGAGGGTGCAGGGTCATTAAAACCATCCTGGATTTTAGTGGGGTGGAAACAGCAGAGACAGCTTGGTGACCACATCCCAGATGGAAGGAACAGAAACGATTTCAAGGCTCTGCAGAGCCGGGAGGGCTGAGCACCACGGGATGCAGGGATGTGCTGCAGCCTCAGAGAAAACAGCCCACAGAAATGAGGAATATTGGGGTACCACTGTAAAAGTTATTTCTGATTTGCCTCCTTCCAACTTGCTCTGGATGAGCAAGAAAGGCAGGAAGGCCAGGGAGAGATCCCCAGCTGGTTTCTGAAAGTTGGGGTTCCAGCCTGTGCTGTTTAGCATGAAAATTCACTGTATGGTTGGTTCTTACCAGGTTAAAACCTCCTGATTATACTGAATATCTCCTTCCCAGTACCAAATGGAGCAGCATTTTCAAGTGAAAGACTGATACAAGGGGGTTAACAAGCTTTTTGCATTTTCCAGACATGCTAACACCACTGCAGCCTTAAATGTCAATTGATTGAGAATATCTTTTAACCTGATGTCAATACTGGGATTTAGTGTGATTTTCCCACAAGAAATCCCCAGAGGGATCTCTGTGCTTGCTGTTAGAGTTTCCTTGGAGCCTGTTGTTGCTGGTTTTTGCCGCGCAGTGCCTGGTGTTACACGTGTAAAGTTGTGTGAGCACCATCACTGTCGGGTTTCATTAGGAGCTGTGAGCAGCATCACTCTCAGAGCAGCAGCCAGCGTGTCAGGAAACATCTTTGAAGCCTTTTTCCTCTGGCACTACAACCAAAAACTTGTCTTTCCTACTCTCTTAGAGCAAATTACTGTGATCTGTCCCCAGGCTGAGGTTGGTGATTATAACTGAGCCTTGTGACAGACTTTTAGTGCTCTGGGCTCGTCCTCTGAAAATCAGCATTTTGGGAGGTGCAGCCAGGCACCTGGATAGGAGAAGGCTGCAGGGAGAGCTCAGAGCCCTGCCAGGACCTGGAGGGGCTCCAGGAGAGGTGAAGAGGGATGGGGACAAGGGATGGAGGAACAGGACACAGGGACACAGAGGGCAGGGCTGGATGGGATTTTGGCAGGATGAGGGTGGTGATGGACTGGAATGGAATTCCCAGAGCTGCTCTGGCTGTCCCTGGATCCCTGGCAGTGCCCAAGGCCAGGCTGGATCCACCTGGGACAGTGGGAGGTGTCCCAGCCATGGCTGGGGTGGCTCTGGGTGGGCTTGGAGGGCTTTGAGATCTTTTCCAGCCCACCCAGTCCATCATTCCCAGGTGATTTCCCAGCACAGAGATGTGCCAGGACCCCCAGCCCTGTGTCACAGCCATGAGCAGAGACCCTCACAGCAACCCTGAGAGCTCCTGAGCCACTCAACCCCCTCAGCCCAAACCCTGAGCCAGCTCAGGGCTGCTCCCAGGAAAGAGGAAATCTTCTCCATGGATTTTCTGCAATAAATTTCAAATGTAGGTCAGCATTCATGGAAATTGCCTGAATTTTTAACTGCATTCAAATTAACCCCTGTGTGGTGTCTTTTTAAAAAATATTTTCTCTGAAGTTCCTTGTTAGCTGGATGAGCGTTTCTCTGAAGGAAAATGTGGAAATATCCAATGGCCATGTCTCCACCAGAATAAAAAGGAATTGTTTCACATCTGGGTTTAAAGGCAGACTGAACTCTCTAAATGTAATTGATCTCTGTAGAAAGTTTAATATCTCTCCAGTCCTTGAAGTCTGAGGGCTGCTGGGCTTGAGAACTTGTGCAGAAGGGAGCAGACAGAAGGAACAGACAGATAAACTAAGGGACATTTAAAAACCAGCAACTCTGTAAGCTGAAATTAAACATTTTTATATCTCCCAACTCAAAACAATTCAGTTTTCGGTGCCTGCTGTGCCTTTGCTCGGATTTTCCCTCTTGTGCAGTGATCTAAAAAGAAAATTAAGAGGAAGAAATAATTCTCTCAATTGAAATACTTATTTTTCCTTTTTTATCTCTAACTTCTTGCTTACTTTGGGTGTTTTATGGAGTTCCCCTTGGTAAAGTGACAGTCATGAAATACAAGTGAATGTAATGAATGTGCTTTAATTAAAATAAAATTAAATAAGGGCTTCTGGTTAAGTGTTGGCCAAGGTTTGTAATGTGTTTAGCTCTTTTTCAATGGGTATTCTAGACCTAGAATTGATTTAACTGATAAATTTGATGATGCAGATATTGATCATTTATTTTTTTCTTCCATCTGGTGATATTTCTATTATTTCCAGTATGGTTTTATCCAAAGTCCCTTGGAACTAATAGGGGCCATAAACTGGGTGATTGCTGCTCCCAGTCACTGCTTTAACTGCGTGAACAGCAGATAAATTAACCCAGAGCTGTTGCAACTTCCATGGTACAACTGGAGTTTTACTGCCTGCAGTAAATTCTTATCTAGCCAGCCAAAAATTCCCTTTAATTCCCTGCCAGGATGTGGGGCTCTCCCTCTTGTTCCCAGCTGGAATCTCAATCCACCCTCTGGTGCTTTTGGGGGCTCCTGGCAGCTCTAGGGTGGCTTTGCCTGCAGTGCCTGCTCATGCTCCTCTCTCCCTCCTCAAACTTCAAACCCATTTTTT
>PYHW01010591.1:837677-848851 GCA_013186435.1 Turdus rufiventris | reverse complement strand
TTGGTTGTGTTTTGTTTTGCTTTGTTTTTTTTTTTTTTTTTAAATCAATTTTTAAGGCTTGTCAGCTGATAAAACGTGTTACTCTCAATCAGTGAGGTGAGGGTTCACTCAAGGATAAATTCCAGCTAGAAAAATCCCTTCCCATGCACTGGTCTGCACATCTGAGAGCTCCCCTGGCAGAGGAAAAGAGGCAAAATTTGAGAAATGTAGAGAAAAAAACCACAAAATTTTCCACCAGTTGCTCAGTGGTGCTGGAGAACACCAAAAAAACCCTGCTGATGTTCCCTGCAGGATCTGTCCCTTCCAATCCTCAGTTGAGTTATTTTTTTGTTGTTATTTTGGGGGGTTTTGGGGATTTTTTGGGGGGCTGGTTTGTTTTGTTGTTTTTTGGGGGTTTTTTGTGGTGGTTTTTTTGGGGTTTTTTTGGTGGTTTTTTTTTTTTGTTTGTTTGTTTTTGTTTTTTTTTTTTTTGCTGTTGTTGTTGTTTTGGTTTTTTGGGTTTTTTTGGTTTATTTTTTTTTTTGGTGGTTTTTTGTTTTTGTTTTTGAGCAAGCAGGAGTTTAAAACCTCTCTAAGTTGTTCCTGAAGACTTCAGATCTCATGTAAATTCATGAATTCCTGCACAGCTGCCCACAGAGCATTGAAAGCAAAAAGAAAAATGTATCAGTTTGAATGTACAAATGTATTGGCAGCCAGTCCGGGCTTAAAGCAAAACCAGCTTTGCTAAACCATAAAAATGTGTCACCAGCGACTGGAGATGCGCAATTCTCATCCTGAGCTATCCTCCATTATTAATGCAATCTAAAATATACAATAAAGGCTGCAAACAAATCCCATATACACAGCTGAAGTGACAAAAAACCCTTCTCTGTGTTCAGCAAATTTCTGCATTTCTTTTCAGTATATATTTCAATATCTGTGGTGCAAGGCCAATGCACCCCTTTCTTTATGAATATTATCTAAAATAGACAATAAAGACTGCAGAACTCCTCTCTATATAGAGTTTAAGTAACAAAAATCCTGTGTGCAGCAGATTTATGCATTTCTTTTCAGTATATATTTCAATGTACAAAGTGCAAGGGCAATGCACCCCTTTATTAATATGATCTAAAATAGACAGTAAAGGCTGCAAAACTCCTTTATACACAGAGTTTAAGTGACAAAAATCCTCCTCTGTGTTCACCAAATTTCTGCCTCTGGTGCACATTTAATTTTTAACAGCTCTTCGATGTTTTGCGGGTTTGTTTTTTGTTTTTTTTTCATGTAGGTCAAATTTCATTTTCTACAACAGCAGCACCTTGCTTTCCATAAGGTGACCTCGTTGCTGTCCAGGTGTAAACATGACATCCCTTTTCTTTGGAACACATTTTTCATGCTTTTTACTCTGGTTTATTTTAGATACCCAATGTGAACCAAGGAACCAGATTTAGATGACGAAATTCAATGTACAGTCAGAGAAAATGAGTGATTGGGATCCTTTATCAGGGCTGGCACATGGACACTAATTTTGGTCTCAGCTATTCTGTATCTTAATCAATTCCAGTGATCTTGTTTGTAATTTTTATCCTTCCTGACAAGGAGCTACTCAAAGAAATAAATTGGCCATCAGTGTAATTTGCTTTTTGGACACAAAAGGCTCCCAAATTAACAGGGTTTTTCCCCCTGGAGAAATCTCCCTCATCCACTGCTGGGCTCTGTTAATTGTTCCTTTGTCCCTTTTTGTTTTCTGAAGGGCTGAGGATGTGCAGGCAGCCCAGCCCAGCACATCCCCTGCTTCTCTGTGCCCAGGCACCAAAACAAGCCTGGAGCAGCTCCAGAAAGTCAGGATTTGTGACCAGAACCACCTCATATTCCCAGCCTGCTCTCTCTGTTCCTGGGATAAAAACAGAGGCAGTGTTTGGGATGCGTTTGCAAACTGAAAATGGGAAATCAGGGAACAGAGCAGGGTGCCCTGGCAAAGGGATGGGGATCAGATCTCAGAGCTGAGTGCTGAAATGAGCAGCTCTCACACACAGCCCTTCCCCTTTGTTGTGCTACAGGTGCTTTTCAAAACAATTTACAAAGAGGCTTTTTTGTCTTTTTCATGCTGTTAAAGCAAATTGGTATGTAATTAGATTTATATAGTGAATAATCTTATTTGCATATCCAATTAATTCTTCCTGTTTTAATTTGCTAGGGTTGGATTCACATTGGTAGTAAAAAAATAACACTTAAATTATCAAGCATTCAAATTTTCTTTTGCTATCATTTGTTCAAGGTCTTCCATCAAAATTTGATCCTGGGCATCATCTTTTTAAAACCTGTTCAATAGCATGGGAAAAAAAAAAACAAAAAAAACCAAACAAAACTTTGTGTGGGTTGTGTTGTAAAAACACAAAGGGTCTCTTTACACAGATCTGGGGAATGCAGTGTGAATTTAGACTTTTCAAGCATTGTTTTATCAGATCCAGTTCCATGGGCAGGGACATTTCCACTGTCCCAGGCTGCTCCAAACCCCAATGTCCAACCTGGCCTTGCCAGGGAGCCAGGGGCAGCCACAGCTGCTCTGGGAATTCCATCCCAGCCAGGAATTTATTCCCCAAATCCCATCCATTCCCTGTGTCCTGTCCCTCCATCCCTTGTCCACATCCCTCTCCAGCTCTCCTGGAGCCCCACCAGGTCCTGGCAGGGCTCTGAGTTCTCCCTGGAGCTTCTCCTCCCAGCCTGGCTCCAGCCCTTGAAGCATCCCAAGATTTTTCCTGCAGTGCTGACTCCTGGTGCCATGGTTTGGCTGAGATTTTGGGGCATAGCTTGGACTTGATGGACTCTTCCAACCTCGTTTTTCTGCCATTCCGTGACTCCTCACAGCCCCGCTCAGAAATGCAGGAGACAAAAAAAGGTCTGCAAGGAGTGCCTTGATTCCAGAAGTGTTAAATGCAGTGCTCCAAACTCCCCACACCTCCACACAGCAGGGATGAGCAGCTCCTCTCAGTCAGGGACTGCAGTTTCAGCAGCTGCCAGTGGATGTCTGCAGCTTTATTCCCTGCACAAGGGGCTGTGCTTTGCAGCCTCAGTCCAAGGAAAGTTTCGGGATAGGGAAAGTGCAGGAGCCTGGAATGACTCTGAAGGGTGAGATCCTGTAAACTGGGGACTGGAGTGTCAGAACTGTGTCATTTATATTATATTATATTATATTATATTATATTATATTATATTATATTATATTATATTATATTATCCATTATTTATTTTTAAATTTTTTAATGATATTTTAATTCCAAAGTGCCCCTTCTATTTTGAAGAAGTTTTTGATGTGTTCCCAAGGGATGGAAAGTTTTTCCTAGTGCCTACAGGAGGATGTCTGTCCATCAATTGATGTGCAATAAGCTCCCTGTTTTTAATTTTTTTCCACTGGCAAATTCCCTGCTCACCTCTGAGTGCCCTTCACCCTTGTCACAATGAGATTGCTGATCTCCTAAAATGAATTAAAAGGGTTTGATTTCACTTTAATGCCCAACTGCTCTATTGCATCTTTGCCAAATGCATTTCTACTTTATTTGAGAACAATATTTTGAGCAGCTTGTTTTGTAAAATGCTAATTGTTACCAGGAAACAAAAATTGGTTATTCTTCTTTATTTTTTATTTTGGTGGAAGAAGAAGACCTTGGAGTTCTGAACTTTTGTTGCTACTGTTGGGTGGTTAATGGAAGCAAAATTTGATTACAAGGGTGGGACAAAATGATAATAAGTGGTCGGCACATAAAGTCTAAAAATCTTCCCTGTCTGGCATCAGTGGATGCACATCCTGCATTCACTGAAATGGGAAAAAAACACCGTGTGGTTCTGGGGGATGGATTTTACAGGGGCTGAAGTGTTCATTCAGCAAAAAGGGTGTCAGGGGACGGGAGATGCACAGAAAATTGCAGTTCTCATGGAGGTGCATGGAGCTGCAGAGGGAGCAGAGGACACTGCGGAGAGAGAGGTTAAGAACTGCAAATTAAAACAACAATGCCTTTTAAAGATTTCATAAACGAGGCAAATGCGTTGCATAATTGTGTTGCAATGATTTGAACCAGGTCCTAAGGAAAATTGCTTTGAATCCTAATTAGCAACTAATGGTTATTAGCTAAATCCAGTGCCAGGGAAGGAATAACCAGGTCCAAGTGCTCAGCTCTTGCTTCCACCTCCAAGCACCGCAGCTGTTGTCCCAATTTTGGGCGATTTTTACCCAAAATCTGAAGGTCCCAGGTAGGCAGTGCAGGTCCCAGAGAACACCTGGGCTGGATGAAATACAAATGATGTGACAACTGGTGGGAAAACAATTCCTGTGGATGGATTTTATCTCCTGCACTCTCCTGCTCAGTCAGAAAAATCAACTGTGCTGGGTCCTGTGCCCGCAGGAGCTCTGCTGAGGCTGGCAGGTGTGAGTTCAGGCAATGCATTCTCACTCCTTTTTCCTTGGATTCATCACCTGCCTGCTTTGGGAACTCTTCTCCAAGCTGCTTTGAGCTCCCAGGGCAGGAAAAGCCACTGCACATCCCGGCGTGTCAGGAAGCTCGGGGAAATGACCTCCAGCTCTCAGGCACTTACTGCAAACCTATTTTAAATTGAATACACAAGCCAAGATAATACAGGCTGTTTGATAAGAAACATTAGAGAAATCCATAACACCAGGCTTTTTATTATGGGTTTATTACATCAATCTCTCCAGTGGGTAATGGAACTTGTAAATATACTCTTATGTAGGAGTCTCCTTGCGGGCTTTTTATTCATGCTGAAGTAAGCACAGCAAACTTATTTGCTGTCAGGGTACATTGAATATAAGATTAGTATTTATTTTGGTTCTAAAGAGGTTCTGCTTTTGTGAATTGGAAGTTGGAGCAGCTGTAGGAGAGGAGGTGGGAGCTGCAGGGGGGTTTTGGGGGGAAATGAGTTTTTCCAGGCAAGCTGCTGGTCCCTGTATGGGATGCAGGGAACATTATGGGCTGTGGCTCGTGTGCTCACAGCTCCTTCAGCAGGGAAAACTCGCTTTATTTAAGCAGGAGCTTGCTGTGTGTTCATTGACTAAGCCCAGCAAGATGAAAAGTCATGCATGGGATTAGAGGAATATTTAAGGGATATATTCCCAGTGCAAACAGGGGCACAGCTCTCTCTGCACTGTAAACATTTGTTCTTTACTGGGAAAATGCTTTTAATTCTCTTCTAGAGGTAAACAAAGCAACGCTGCTGCAGCAGGAACCCAGCAGGCTTGTGCTTGCTTGGGAGCAGCCAAGGAGACGTTGGTGCTGAGTAAAGAGCAGAGGAAAAGTTTACAGAAAAGTTGAGAAAGGAGTTCAAATTGTAGCAATGCCAACAAAAACCCAAGAGCAGCATATAAGTTTTTTTAAGCAGATTTGTTGGAGGATGTAGTAGTTAACTGGTAGTTGTCTTAATATAAGGAAAATAATCCTTAATTAGAGGATGTTAATTGGACAGACAGGCCAGAAACCTGCTGAGGTGTCGGCAAAGTCGGCTTGAACTCAGGATTTTAAGAGKTTTTTTAGGGTTTCCCATCCCTGGCAGTGCCCAAGGCCAGCTTGGAGCAGCCTGGGGCACTGGAGGTGTCCCTGCCATGGCAGGGGTGGCTCTGGGTGTGTTTGAGATCCCAAACCCACCCCCAAAACATCACAAAGCAGGAAGGATGCACCTTACAAACAACAGCTTTGAGTGATGTTTGCATCTCCAGCAATGACAAAGATTTTTGTTGGGTTTTTTTTTCTGTATGAGCCAGATTATGAGTGAAGGATGAAGGATGTGTTTAATTAAGGTCTGAGGGTAACAAATGTGCTTGAGCTACAAAACCACATCTGTGACAAACCAAACTGAAAGAAGCCACCCTTCACTGGCTGGGCACTTCCTAAAATCCATCAGCAGAAATCACTAATTGTGATGTCTGTTCTCCCACCTATTAATTACATATTCTATCTCTTGCATCTTTAAAAAAAGAAAGATGTTTGTTCTCATGTCTTCATCATGTTTGGTTTAATGACTGCTTGTTTTCAAGTCTTAATTTGTTTTCATGGTTTTCTGTGTGTTTGTTTTCACATCTTTTTTTTTTTTCTTTTTTTTTTTTTTTTTTTTTTTTTTCTTTTTTTTTTTTTCCATATCTTTTTGTTTGTTTTCATGGCTTTCTGTGTGTTTGTTTTCACGTCATTTTTTCATGTCTTTTTGTTTGTTTTCATGTCTTTCTATGTGTTTGTTTTCATGGCTTTCTCTGTTTGTTTTCATGCCTGTGTATGTTTTCATGTCTTTATGGATATTTTCATGGTTTTATGTTTGCATGACTTCAGGTTCATTTTCTTTATATTTGTTTTCACATTTTTGTTTGTTTTCATGACTTTTTTGTATGTTTGTTTTCATGTCATTTTTGTATGTTTGTTATAATGTATTTTTCATTGTTTTCATGTCTTTTTGTATGTTTGTTATCATGTCTGTATGTTTGTTTTAATTTATTTTTGTTTGTTTTTAATGTCTTTTTGTATGTTTGCTATCATGTCTTTTCATTTGTTTTCATGTCTTTTTGTTTGTTTTAATGTCTTTATGTTTGTTTTCATGTCTTGTTTCGTCATTTTCATATCTTTATGGTTGTTTTCATGCCTTTGAGCTGCTTTTGGCCACTTCCTCCGTGCCCATACAAACTTCCCTGCAGTGCTGAGGGCGCTGAGCTCTCTCAGAAGTGACGCTTGAGCAGCCAATGTGTCAGGAGGAGCTTTGTGGTTCTGAATTCCTACCCAGGCAGCAGAGTGACCATAACGAGTTATTCCTGTTTAATCGCATGTGATTATTGATGTGCCTGCATGTTTCTCGTTATGGAGCGTGCTGCTGTGCTTGCTGGAGAAAAGTTAAAGCCCAAGCCCTCTGTGCAAGATAAAAGGCTGCTTATAGAAATTCTTCTTTGTCTTTGAGGCTTCTGAAAAAAAATAAAATTAGGTTTTTCGTAGGGCGTTCTCAATCCAGTATAATCCTTAATTTTCAAAACACAGAAAGCCATTCTTTTTTTTGCAATTGTAATGAAAAAATTGCTGAAGCAGTGCACATTATTTTGATTACCCATTAAGCCTTCTCTGCTCTAGAATGAAATTACATGATTTTCCTTAATTATCTTGGTTTTAACTTCTGACTTGTAATTTACCAAAAGAGAAAAACAAACCACTACAACTCTGCTTGTCTCCATTACTCCCAAGACAAGTCAGCTCTTCTTTTGGCATCTTTCTGATATTTTTTTGGAGTAAGATTTATTTTGCACTAAAGTTCTGATCTATGACTTCTGGAAAGCTTTGGCATTATATTGGCTTGGCATAAATGGACTTTGCAAAGTGAGTGATTTATTTAATTTTATTTCATTTCATGTTGATCACATCAACACAGTAAACCATAACTTCTTGTTGAACAATGAAATAAATTTGGGTTTTAATTATAAAGTAAAAGGCTTTGATCAGATGCAGAAAATACACATGATCCCCTTCAGTTTAACTCCTGCCTCACTCTCCTCATCAATATTGGATTTGTATTTTGTATAATGTCGCATCTCAGTGCTCTCTAGGTGAGGAACCAAAGCCTTCATAAGTAAAGAAAAATTAAATTTTAGCTTTTGGAAAGGCTCTGCTGGGAATTGAGGCTCTTGGATATCACAGAACCATGGAATTGCTGAGGTTGGAAAAGCATCGAGTGCAGTCATTGCCCAGAAATGCCAAACCCACCTCAACCCCCTGTCCCCAAATGTCACATCCACGCCCCTCTGAACCCCTCCAGGGGTGGGTACTGCACCCCTTCCCTGTTTCAGTGCCTCACCACCCTTCCAGTGAAGGTATTTTCCCTGATCTCCCACCTAAACCTGCCCTGGCACAGCTTGATGTCATTTCCTTGTACTGCATCAAAGATTTCCCAGGAGCAGCCTTCTCCTGTTACACACCCCAAAATTAATTTCTTTTCCCCAAGCTGAGCTGGGGTTTGAAATGTGCCACAGGAGGTGAATTCTGTCTCTGGGACATCCCCATATATTTATTTTGTGGGAAATAGAGAAGGTGGAAAACTCTCAAAAGTCTGTGAAAGCAAAGCTCAGCATGGAGAAATACAAGGATGCTGAAAATCACGGACAAAGAGCAACAGGGCTGTGAGCTGTGTGGAGATAGGCATCAGGAAAATGCTAAGCAAGATAGGAGAAATATGTAAATTTAATAATGAATATTATCCATCGTTTCGAGCTGTTACAAGCAAGCATTGTTCAAAGCAAGATGTACATTTAGCTTTAATAATTGGCTTAAGCAAACATTTGTCAGCTTTTAATATTATGGATCGGTTAGAAAGTTGCTGAGATTTTGTAACAAAGAGAATTTTGGCTGTGGTTGTCCCAGTGAGAGCTTTCACCATCTCCTGTGTCTCACTCTGTAAAATGAGGCTGATGACACTGATGGAATTAAAGCTCTAAAACCACCCCACCCTATGAGTGCTGCATATATAATGTATATATATTAATATAGATAATGTATAGAGTGTCACATTAATAACAAGAAAATCCCACAAGCAAGGAGTGTTTCAAATCTTCACCTGCTCGTGTGACACAGAGGGAAGAAAGGCTCTCCTCACAAATGCCATCCATCTGAGCAGCCTTGGAGAGTGCTAAATTGCAGTGTAAGAAGTCACAAGTCAGGCTTTGGACAGCTATTACTGATATCTTTTCCCTGCTGTGTTGCTTGAAAGTTCATAACATTTTAAAAAATTAAAGGAATGCGTGTTATCCGCAGGCAGATTGTACAAATTGTACTCCTGGCTGCTCTTTGATGTTCTGCTGATTGAACTCTGAGAACTTTATTTAAGCCTCCCTCAGTCTGGCATTTAGTGGCATTAATTTAAGGCTGGGTCTGTCTGGGGTCTGGTGTTTGTGTGTCTGTGTTTGCATGGAGGGTCTGGTTACTCTGCAGGGGTGACCCAGCAGAAAAATGGGGATAAATGGTGACTTTTAGGGCTGGGGAGAACCCATGAGGGGTGTCCCAGCTTCCAGAGCCACAGCAGGAACACTCTGTGTTCCCAAATTTCCCACTGGATACTGGGATTGGCTTTTGCTCCTGCTCTGCTGAGGGCTGCAGAAACAATTTGGAAAACAAGAATGCAAAAAACTGAAGGGCAACTCCTGAATGGAGCAATCCCAGCAACTCCAGTGAAGTTACAGAGAGCTGGAGCAGCTGACTTCCAATGCCTTAAATCCATTTATGGGACAGGACACCTGGAGATTACAGCCTTGGATCCTGCTTACAGGATTAAACTCTGTCTGCCTTTGGCAGCAGGGAGAAGGGAGGGAGGGAGGTTTTCCTGTCCAGCACTGGGGTGTGCAGTGCCTGGCAAGGAGGGCTTGGATTTACCTCTCTCTGTAACTCCCAAACAGAAATCCTTCTCTTTTCCTAAATATCTTGATTAATTTTTGAACCTGAGGATGCCATCAGTCTTGCCTCAGATTGAAAATTTTGTCACAAAAGTATAAATTTATAACAAGATAAACATGAGGTTCCCCTTCTCACCGTTCTTTCAGCTATCTTTTAATCTCTTATATTGAAATACTGTCCTTTCTTCTTAAGGCAGGGGCTGACCAATTTAAAAATGGGAAGAAGGTTGTATTTGTAATGGGGCAGGTGCTTAAAGCTTGCCAGTGCTCTGTCATGGAAAGGAATGTGTTTACAGTTTAATTCTTCTTGGGTTTTTTTTTTTCCAAAAGAGGGAGAAAGCAAACCTCCATCCGGTGGAGATGATGAAATTTAGTCACACGTGTCCTGTTGCAGCACTGTCTCAGGGGCATGGAAACGTTCCAGAACTGCCAAAACCAAACAGCCAAGGAGAAATGTGCCCTCTGAGTTCACAAACAGGTGTTTTATTCTCTGCGTTGTGCCTGGTTTGAAGGTTCTGCTGCTTGGGATCCCTGATGGATTCCAGGGTGCCCAGGAGAATTGGGAATTGTGTTTCCTTGCCCTAATTGCAGCTTGTGCTGTTCATCCCAATCAGGCAGATTTTGGGAGGCTGAACCACCCCATGGGCATTTCCTGACAAATTCTGTCCCGGGTGCCGGGCTCTGAGTGTGCCAACCAGATCATTCCTTCCCCTTCCAGGCCCTGGCAATTCCATCTGCTTATTCATAAATATTTGAGAAGGGAATCCATGGCCTAACCCGCTCTGTAAATAGCTGGATAAAAAGTTGGCAGGGATCAGCTTTCCTCCTGACAGTGGCTGATGTGCTTAAACCTGGAGAGAGCAAAGAGGCTTCACCTTGAAGCCAAGCATCAGAGAGCTCCTTTCACCTTGAAGCTTTCTGCAGGGTTTGGCTCCTCAATCAATGGAGAGCCTGGACACATTGCCAGAGTTGTCTTTGTTTTTTCCAGCAATAGATGAGACAGAGATGATAGGTTATTCCCCCAGGGACTTGTCTTTTCTAAGGCTTCATGATTTTAAAGGAAAGAGGCTTTTTCAGTAGGAGTGTTTCGTAACTTTGCCTGTCTGCTGCTGGGGTGGGGAGGGTGGCATTTGTTAGCCTGGCTTTTGCACACCTTCCTGATTACATCAAAGATTTAAATCAATTGGATTTCAGGGAGGTATTGTGGAAAGGAAATAAGTGGCTTTAAAATATGCACATGTAACCAACTACTTCTGCTTTTTTAATATATCCACTTTACAGTCCCTGTCATACTCAAGACAGATGAAAGTTTTACAGTAATGATGTGTGTTCTTGGCAGACAGCAATTATATCAACACCTTACATCTTACTAATAAATCAACAGATAATTAGCACAGGCCTTGGAAACACTTCTCTTCCCAAGCAGCTCTATGCAAGAACACCCAGCACTGGTGGCAGCACCACAGCACTGTATAAATCTGATTTTTACTATTGTTTTACACTTGCTCACAGCTCTGTCGTGGGCTGATATTGTCCTCAACAGAGCACTGTGAGTTCCCTGTTTGTTTTCCTGCTGTTGGCTGTGGTGACTCAAGGAAGAGGCTGCATGCTGAGGAAATTTGTGATTTTCTGCAGTACTGGAGCAATGTGGTTTTGTGGGATACTGAAGGGGAAGTGTGTGATGATTATCAGGTTGTTGAGTTGCTAAGAGAACACAAATTGCATCCTGGTAAATGAGGGATTTGTTGGAGGACAGGTCACTCCTTGTGCTGTGGAT
>PYHW01010591.1:823052-834134 GCA_013186435.1 Turdus rufiventris | reverse complement strand
TTTTTTTTTTTTTTTTTTTTTTTTTTTTTTTTTTTTTTTTTTTTTTTTTTTTTTTTTTTTTTTTTTTTTTTTTTTTTTTTTTTTTGGCCATATAAAAGCAAAACGTTGAACAGTGTCAGCAGCAGGTTCAATATTTAAAAGTGTTTTCATTTCATCTTTTATAAGCTTCTACTTCAGCTTAGGTAAATTGAGTTATTTAGTAGAAAAAACTGTTTTCACCTATTTGTGACTATTTCTGCTTTCAGTTGTCTATCTTGAGTGTGTTTTTAAGCTGTGAATTGCTCTGTAATTAATGACACAGACAGGAGGGGTGGCTCTCACACAGCTCCCCCTGCCTGGAGGGACCCAGTCCTATTAACCCTTTCAGAGCAGGATGCTGCATTCACCCCTGCTCCTGCAGCCAGCTGATGTCCTGGACGTGTGGGGACATTTCTGATTTGTCCCTTTTTCCCTCCTCAAGTGGAGGAAGTGTTTCACTTTTAATGCAAGCTGTGCTTTCCTGTGATGGGAGGAGGACCAAAGCCTGACCTCTGGTGTGATGTGATATAAATTGACACTCTCTAATTGAAATAACAGCAGATGACAGCCCAGGGAGGGCTGTGAGGCAGGGGACAGCAGCCCAGCACATCCCTGGGTCAGCAGGTCCCTAACTGGATTATCTGGTGCCACCACCACACTCTGCGTTCCTGGCATTTGAGGCAGCTCTTCCACAGGACCCGAGCACTTCTGCATTTTCCAATGAGAAAACTGGATACATCCAATAGATTTTAAATCTCCTGCTTTCAGAGCCACTCAGAGAGGTCTCAGAGCTTTAATCTTTCTGGGCCAGGATCTAATGTTCTTTCTTAGGGTGGATGAGGCTGCTCAGGGAGTGCAGCAGCCCTGGCTCTCAGCAACAAGTCAGGACCCATAATCCAGTCCCCTGTGCTTTATGGCTATTATTATCTTTTCCCACCAGCACCATGAGTTGCACACAGGTGTAATTTAAAGCTAGAGACAATGTGAGATGTGTTTTGAATAATAGATGGGTTTCAGCCAGGTATTGTTAGCATATAATTAAAAATAAAGATAAATGCAAGGCCTGTGAGCTTGGTGCATCCTCTGTGGTGGTAGGGGAGAGGTGGTTCCTTTCTAATCTCCCTGGCAGAGTCTCTGTGGAATAGTTCTGTGGAGATGGCAGAATTTGCTCTCCCTGGAGTGAAGGGCTGCTGTTCTGTCCTTAGCAAATCCAGCTGATTTCCCAGTCTCAGGGAATATGAGGGTTATTCCCATTCATTCTCACCTTCCTTCCATCTGGGAGATCCAACATCTGTTCATTCTTTTTTTTTTTTTTTCCCCCTATATTTTTTGTACATCCCATCATCTCTATATTTTATTTATTCATTTTCCCCTGACCTCCTATAGCCACAAATTTCCTGTATCCCCATCCAGGTGAATTCCATGTTCACATCCCTGCATACTGAAAGAACAGAATCTGCTGTAAAGACAGGACAGCAAAAGATTGGAAAATGATTTTAAAATGTTAAATCAAGGTTCCTTCCAGTCAGCTGAAAGACTTTCTGACTGTGAGCACTTCCACCATGTCCTTGCTTGCACTGAACTTGGAGGAGCAGCCAGACATTGACACTGATGAGAGGAAAAGTCTCTGAAATCAAGACAGCTGATCTTTCCAGGCAGGAAAAGTTGCTTTCTTTTGTGTTCTGAACAACCACTGTGGAGATAAAAGTGTCTGATACAAACAGGATGGAGAGCAGTGAGTTTAGTCAGAGCTTTCTGTGGGTGTTTTGTGCAGTGCCACTGAATTTGCTGAAATTCTGTGCTCGCTGCAGAGGGGAAGAGCTGCACCTGAGACAGGATAAATGGAGAAGGTGAAAGCAGAAAGTGGTTGAGGAGAGAGGAAAGGAGATAGGAAAGAGTTAACAGCTCAAAAAAAATTAAAAAAAAAAAAATCAAAGTGCATTTTTAAAATGAAGAAGGAAAGTCAGCATGAGGGAGGCTCCCATCAGGAATCCCCAAGCTCAGAGTGCTGGGATTGCTGGGAAACAATTCCTGAGCTCCTTGAAGGTCATGTCAGGTTGTTCTGCCAAAATATCTCCCCCCTCCTGCCTATATCTATGTGAGTTTTTACTGCTCTGAAGGGTACAGGTGTGGAGGGTCCTTGCCAGGGCTGGTCACACAGAAGCTCCTGAGCCCCTTGTTCCTGGGGAGGTGAGGGGCTGACCAGGGGGCTCCTGAGGCAGCAGAGCACAGAGAGGGCAGGGGGTGTCACAGGGTGCCACAGGATGTCACAGGATGTCACAGGGTGTCACAGGTGCCACAGGTGCCACAGGGTTTGCATCCCTCAGAGAAAAGTTTCAGTCAGGGATGGCAGAACCAGCTGGGCTGGATGTGCTGGGGAAGCTTTTATTTCCTTTTATTATTATTTATTTTATATTTAAAACGGGCTCATTTTATTTCTGTATGACTGTGTTCAGCAGTGTGGGGATTTAATTTGCAAGGAAAGTCTCCACTTTTAAAGGTGAAGCTGAGGATTGTGATCTGAGTGGAGCTTGCTATGACAGCAGGGCCTGTTCCCATTGTTTGAACTTTGGATGAGGTTTCATTCTGTGCTCTGTTTAGTGTAGGACATTTTCATGACTCCATGTGAGGTTCAGTGGCTTTTGGAAATAAAAAATCTGCTGTTACAAACGAAATAAAGCACAATCAGATATTTTCCAAGGTGAATGGCCTCTCTGTGAGACTCAGCTTTATATTTGAAGCTGGAAGATGGAGCTCCATGAGTGACCTGTCCCCTTTTCCCTGTCCTGCAGACGACAGCAGCCTGCACGGGCCGGTGTTCCTGCAGGAGCCCAACAACCTCATCTTCCCCCTGGACTCGGAGGAGAAGAAAGTGAAGCTGAGCTGTGAAGTGAAAGGAAACCCCAGACCAACCATTGGGTTTGTTCAATGTTTTCCTGCTCCTAGAACCACCACACACGAGCTTTTATTGTATCAGTGATGTCCCTGGAGGATTCCACAGTGCTGATCCCAAAAAAATCCCAAGGGGCAAAAAATCCTGACCAGGGCCAGGATCCAGGGAGTGGCTGCAGCTGTGCCAGGGAGGTTCAGGTTGGATTTTAGGGAAAGGTTTTTCCCCCAGAGGATGCCCAGGCTCCCCAGGGAATGGGCACAGCCCTGAGGCTGCCACAGCTCCAGGAGTGTTCAGAAAACCCTCCAGGGTTGCCCAGGGTGGGATCTGGGGTGTCCTGGCCAGAAGTTGGACTTTGATGTTCCCTGTGGGTCCCTTCCAGCTCAGGATATTGTGTGATCCTGGAGCATTAGGAACAGAGGGAATGGACACCAGGAAATCCCCAGGTACTGCAACTCAATCACAAAATTCGGACAAAGGTTACAAAGGATTACAAACAGCCCTGGCTCTCAGGTTAACCACCTTTTTCCATAAAAAAGGACAATCCCCTCATTCCTTTCAGCTTCAGTGGCTGCTGTGGGATCCTTGGAGGAAGGTGCTGCTGCTGTAAATCACTGGTGCTGCTCTGCTCCTCCCTCTGGTGCCCCCCTCACTCTGCTCACAGCAAATGCCACTCTGAAAGCAATCAGAGTCACCAGGCCACTGCTGTCCTGACACAGCCAGCTATTCCACACCATAAAATCCATGGATTTGTGGTGCAAATGCATCTCAGAGCTCCTCTGTGCACTCAGGAGGGGCTGTGTCCCCTGTCCCCCTCCTCCCTCCATCCAGGGCTGGAATTCCTCAGTGCCCCAACTTTGTGACAACACCTGCAGGGAGGGAATTATCTTAAATTTATCAACAAATAAACAGCAAGTCAGGAAAATGGAAAAAAAAATATCCTCAGTGGGCTTGAATGGGTTAGAGATCCTGTCTCAGGGACATCCCCTTGCCAAGTGATGAATTCCAAAGAGCAGCAACTCCAGAAGCATGAATCATTTCGGAGACTGAAATATGTGTCAAGGATACTGCTCTTTCAGTTAAACACTGGAATATTTCGATACCACTCAGGAAATTTGCATTTTTGCACTTTTAAAAAAAATAAATTTATTTTTAATAAGAAATCAGAGCCATTCTAAATCCTCCTTCACTCACTTCACGCTGTGTTTTCAAAGCCCCAGGAGCTTGAGCAGAGTTTAACTGTGGTGTTCTGTGCTGCAGGTGGAAGTTAAATGGGAGCAGTATTGACGTGGGCATGGATTATCGCTACAGCCTGCTGGAGGGCAGCCTGCTGATCAATAATCCCAATAAAAGCCAGGATGCTGGAACGTACCAGTGTGTAGCAACAAACCCCTTTGGCACCATTGTCAGCAGAGAAGCAAAGCTGCAGTTTGCTTGTAAGTAAGAAATGCTGGAAAAAATTGGAGCTGGGTGTGTTCTCCCAACTTTTGCTGGTGGGGTACGGGGTGTTCTCTTAATTCATGGAGTGAGAAAGAGGGGAAATGTGAATGAGGGATACACATCTTGAATTATCATTATTTAGCTGGAATTGTGTGGGTTATATGGGGTAAAATGCCTGGTTTATTGAGGGAGAGTTATCTAGGAAAGGATCTGGCAAATGGGAACTTTTCCTTTCCTTGGGGAATTAAAATTTCAAAATGCTCAAAAGGAGCATACAGGGTAAAATCCTGATTTCTTGAGGAAGAGTTATCTAGGAAAGGATCTGGCAAATGGGATCTTTTCCTTTCCTTGGGGAATTAAAATTTCAAAATGCTCAAAAGGAGCATACAGTTTGTTTTTTTCTTGAGGAACAGGTTACCTAGCTAAGGATCTGGCAAATGGGATCTCAGTCTTGGTTTTCACCTCTCCTGGAGAATTAAAGCTTCAAAGTGCTCAAGAGGAGCATAAATCTCCACAAGGATGAATTCACAGTGACAGATTTCACAAGTCCTGGGTTTCAGTGGTGAACCAGTTGGGGCACTCTGAGGGTAAAGGGGAGAATGGGCAGCTCTGTGCTTATTTTGGGTTAAAGCAGAATTGCAGCTTCTTGTCAGAAGCTGAGGATAAGAAAAGGTAGGATTTTGGTGTTAATTAACATTATATGAAATTATGCAAACCCCTTTGGAGCATAAAGTGTGAGAATGGGCAAATGATGACCCAGGACCACGAGCCATCTTTTTGCTCTTGTGGTTGTGAGGATGAATAAACACAGGGGCTTGTTCATCCCTCCCCTGTGTGATTTCCTGGGCTGCTGAGCTGGGAGGGAATTCCAGCAGGAAGATCCTTGCAGAAGTTCAAGGCAGAGCCTTCCCAGGCTTGGAGCTCTCAGAAATGGGTGAGAGTGGTGAAATGAAAGGTGCTTTTGACTGACTGGGGAGAGGAGCTGATGTGTCCAGCTACAGAAATGAGAAGATAAAAATGGTAATAACAGGTTCACACACTTCAGAGAGATGATTTGTAATGAGGAAAAATGCAGAGGGTGAAGTCAGCTCCTCTGTCTCCCCACGTAGCTGACAATAAATCCTCCTCCTGTGGCCTGCTGGAGTTCGTCCATGACTGAAGGAGCATTTCCCCTGGGGATGGGGAATGAGCAGCTGCCTCAGGACCATCCCCATCACCCCAGATTTCAGGATGTCCAGGTGATTGCTTCATAAACAGCAGCCTGGGCTGCTGCTGTCCCAGCAGGCTCTGCCTTGCAGCCCATGGCCATTCCCAGTCCCAGCAAAGCCCCTCAGCCCCCCTGGGCAGGGTCCCAGCTTCCCAAAATCCACTGGACAAGGATAAGCTGGGTGCCAGGGAGCAGCTCCTCACACCTGGGCTTCAGAGCTCAGGATGTGGGGTGAGACAGGAGGATCCTCCCAGCCCCACAGAGGGCGGGGAGGGGCTGGGATGGAATTCCAGAGCAGATGTGGGTACCCCTGGCAGTGCCCAAGGCCAGGTTGGGCAGGGCTGGGAGCAGCTGGGACAGTGGGAGGTGTCCCCAGGACAGGAGGAGGGAATGAGATGAGTTTTAACTCAAGCCTAACCCAAACCTTTGTGGGATTCTCTGAGCCTGACAAGTGCAGTAGCCAGGGATTACCTGAGTGGAATCTCATCCTGTTCTCCCTGATCTGCTCTGATTCCTACCTGAGAAGACTGGATTTAAAAACAAAGCTTGTTCTTTCCCAGTAATGGTGGGAAACTCAAATAAATGCACACTTTTTTTATCCCTAGATTATATTTTAGTTGGCTAAAACAGCATAATCACCTTAGAAATATTTGGATTAAAGAAAAAAACATTAGCGTTTCTCAAGGTGGGCTTTGACAGAACATTTTTTTTGTCTTCTTTAATCAAAAGGATTGCAATGAGAATCAGCTGAATTAGGAAATACAGAGTGGTTTAAGTTTATTACAAGGGCTCTGCCTCTAAGAAACAATAGAAATGGGCATGTGAAGCTGCACCCTTCATCTGAGCAATCCCTTCTCCAGCCTCACCGTGTGTTGTGTGTTTTTTGTTTTATCTCATTTTTATTTCTGAGGAAATTGCTGGGTGTTTTGAGAATGATGGTTGGGATTTGAGGGCTTTTTTCCCCTCCTTTGAAGAGTTAAATTGTGAGTCTTGGGGCATCAGTGATGTGTGTTGTTCTTCAAGGGCTGTGTTATTCTTCTGTAGCCATTTCAGGGAAGATTAAACTGTGATTGAGCCATTCAGCCTCCTGTGGAGGGCAGCCAGGGTCAGCAATTTCATCCTTGAAATATGTATTTAGGTTACAAACTCATTATGATAAAAGTGCTAATATTTCCCCTGAATACTTGCTTTTGATATGTCCTTTTCATTTCAGATTTGTCCTTTTTTTCCTTTTTTTTCTTCCTCCTTCTTTTTCCCTTTCTCCTCCCCCTTTTTTTTACTTTTTTTCCCTCATGCTAGTTGTCTCTGAAATTGAACATATTTTCCCTGAGTGAGGAATCTGCTGTGCCACAGTAACAGAATATGGATTAATGATACCCTAAGCCCTGTGCTTATGGCAACACAGGCTTTCAGAAAATAAAAAAGCTTTAAACTCTTGAGTAGAGATCTAATAATGGCTTTTCCACAAAGATCTAAGGAAACACAGCTGAACTAGATTAAATGATGTGCTTTTTATTTTAGGGGCTGGGGCTTAGCTTGGTGACTTTATTCAGTGTTGGGAAATAAGCCTGGAATCAGCCAGGAGTTCTGGCAGCACTTTGGGGTGAGCCCAGCCCTTCAGAACTGGGATCAAAGTTTGCTGTGGCCCGGATCCTGCTCCCCTTGAGGATGGAGACAAAGCTGCCATCGATTTCTGGTGGCACCAGAGCTGCCCCAAACCCCTCCCAGAGTGATGAATTTGCTGCTCATTGTGCCTGCTCAGCTCCCATCCCCTTGGCAGGACAGGATGAGCTCCTTGCCAGATTATTCCTGCTGACCACGGAGTAATGCACAGAATGGAACAGCTCACAGGGGCTGCAAGTGGTTCAGTCACTCTCTAAAATTCCCTGGAAGGAGCTGCTGGCAAGGGGAGGGTCGGTCTCTTTGAGGGAACAAATGACAGGAGAGGAGGAAATGGCCTCGAGTTGTTCCAGGGGGGATAATATCAGGAAAAATTTCCTTATTAAGTGTGGTTAATGAGGAAAAGGCTGCCCAGGGCAGTGGTGGAGTCACCATCCCTGGAATTGCTCAGCCAGGGAGCAGATGTGGCCCTTTGTGATGGGGTTTGGTGGCCCTGGTGTTTTCTCAGAGATTGGATTTGTCTTGGAGGTGTTTTCCAACCCCGATATCTGATTTATACCCACACCATCAAAACACCATGGAAATTCTTCTCTAACCCCCCTGGAGAAGCTCAGTTGTGCCCAGCCCTTGCAGACCCCTCTCAGGGCTGTGCATTTGGAGGTCTGTGAATTCAGATTTATTTTCCTTGAGTGGATTCTGGTGCTGCTGATCTTCCAGCCTGTCCCAGAAGGGCAGCACTGCTGGAAGGGGGTGAGAGGAAATGGGACAGCCAAGGTTTCCCTTCTCCCTGCTAAGGGATGCCCAGGCTGTTGATGCTCACAGTGGGATGAGCAAGACAGGGCAATTCCTGCTGATTTACCAGCTCCTACAGGGCAGCACCTCTAATTAGAGACAACTTGGAATTTGTTTCGCCTTGCTGAGGCTGCAGTTTGTGTTTTACTGCCAAAGCTTTGAAGCCAGACAGTTTTACACCTCTCCCCCAGCCCAGGGGTGTCCAGGTTGTGTTTGCTCCATCTCCACCTGCACCAGCAGCAGCTGAACCCCCCAAGAACAGCACCAGCCTCTCCCAACAGCTGACCCCTCTCTTCTCCCACAGAGCCATCCCCAATGCTCTCAGATGAAATATTCTCTCCCTGCTGTGATAACTTGACTCAATTTGGCCCTAAACTCCTCAGCAGGATTCGAGTTTAACCTGAAAATTCACAAAGCTGCTGGCAGCTGCAGCGTGCTGGTTTGGAAATAAAGCCTCAGGGAGTGGCTGAGAGCTGTGCAGGAGCTGTTCCCTTCTCACCAGCACTGATGCTCATCACATGCTGTAGATTTGGAAATGGGCATCCAAAGAGGAAAATCAAGTTTGAATCAGAGCTGGTTTTCAGTCGTATCATTGCGTTTGCCCCCTGTTGTTACAAAAACTGCCTGAAGGCAATGTCTGTGGAACAGGAGCTGTTAGAGAAATGGGATCTGCTGTTTCGGGGGGGTTTATTTGTGGGAGCCCATGAGGGGAGGATGGCTGCTGTCCTTCCCTCTGCTCTGTGCTCAGAGGCCTCTCTGAAATCCCCTGTGCAGCCCATGGCCACCTCCCAGGAAGGAATTTCCCTTGAATCTCTCATTTAGCAGGTCCATGCTGCTGCTGTGGATGTTTTGGGATGTGCAGGGGGCTGAGACAATTCCAGACAAGCGATGGGGCCCCAGGGGAGAGGAGGATGAGCCTGGAGGGAGGTGTCCTCTGAGGATGCTGGAGCAGGGGTGAAGCATCACTGTGCTGCCCCAGGAGGTTAAAAAAAAGGGAAAAGGTCTCCTTGTCCTCCTCCTCCTCCTGCAGATGTCCCCAGACAGTGAAATTCAGTCTGATTCTCTGTTTCACTGTGTCTCCAGTGCCTGAAGAAGTTGGAGGCTCCTCCTTGCCCTCTGTAGCTTTTCCCTGGTTATTCCTGGGGATGATCCTTGGGGGTCCCTTCCTGCTCAGGATATTCTGATTCAATTAGAGAAACTCTTCACTTTCTTCCTTGTTATCTTCCTTGTTACCATGAACATCCTCTGAAGTGAAGGGAATCATCACACTGTTGTTTCTAAAAACGGCTCCCCACACACACTTTATTAAAAGAATTCATTTTATAGAAAGTTGTTTTGTTGTTTTTTTAATTTTTTTCCAAAATAATTGTTCAACATGAACAGCCATGAGCAGCCAGGACCCAGCACTGCACAGTGCAAAGAGTTGCAGAAATCCAGTAATAATAATGTGGTTGCAATGAGAATGCTCTGGGGCTTTGACCTACCATCCCAGAATAATTTCACTGTGGTGGTAGAAAGAGAAAATTACTCCCAACATCCTACTGAAAAGGGTTTTTTTCAATATTCCCATGGCCAGAATGTTTGCTGTTATATCTTTTACACGAGTAAATCCCATAATTTTCACTGTTAGTTGCTAAGGAACACATTGTAATGGCTGCTCAAAGCCTTTTCTGGTGAACCCTCATTGCCCTCCAGTGCATTCATTTTATCTTTTGGTGACTGAATTGTCAAGGAAGTCACTCTTTCAAAAACAATTAATAATGAAAACATCTGGGGGGGGGATCTACTGAATTCCAAACAAACAAACAAACCCACAATCCCAGGGCTTGGTCCATGTGTTCAGCACACAAATGGAGGAATTTCCACAGGGATCACCAAAATCTGGGGGTTGATAAGAGATGATGTGTTTAAAACATTCTGGAAATTCAGGATGCAGAGGGTTTGGGTTGGAAATTCAGGATGCAGAGAGTTTGGGATGGAAATGCAGGAGCCAGGGCAGGTTTGGGATGGAAATTCAGGAGCCAGGACAGGTTTGGGATGGAAATTCAGGGGTCAGAGGGCTTGGGCTGGGAATTCAGGAGCCAGGGCAGGTTTGGGCTGGGAATTCAGGAGCCAGGGCAGGTTTGGGATGGAAATTCAGGAACCAGGACAGGTTTTTTGGAAGGCAGCTGGGATGGTTGGTGTGCTTCGCTCTGCTCATCCTCCTTTTGGGAGGCTGATTTCTCCAAGGTTTTGCTTTGTGAGGAGCAGAAACCCAGCCCTGCACATTTTCCTGACTCCTTCCTCACTCTGGAGTTTTCCTGTGGAGGAAAAGATCCCTGTGGACCCCAGTACTGAAATGTCACTCAGCTATTTTTCACCCAGATACCCCTTCTGGTTTGTTTTTGGTTTTTTGTTTTTTTTTTTTTTTTTTTTCAGAACCTGGACTTCAAATCCCCAGCTTTTCCCACAGTTCCATCCCCTTTTTCCTGGCATTTTCATCAGCACTGCTTTCCTTGCATCGGCACAATTCAGAGCTCGCACTCCCAGCCAGCCACTGCAGCTTGCTTAGACCAAGCCCCACAAATCTGCTTTAAATCATTGCACTTTCTTCGGTTTTTTTGCATCTTTCCTTGGCATGACCCAATTTCCCCTGCACCCCCAGAACCTCGCTCTTGTCCTCACTGAAGCTCTGTGCATCCATTTGAAGGGTTTTGTTGTAACTGGAACCCTGCAATGAGCGGCATTTTGGAGCTGGGATGTGCAGCTGTGCCTCATTTGCCCAGGTTTCCCCTGGGATGTGCCATCCCTGGTGCTGCCAGCTTGTGAGAGCAGGGCACACAAACCTTTACATTCTGTGCTTTCCTGCCAAGTGTCAAATCCCTGATTCCTCCCCCTCTTCCCTTTCCAAGGAAAAATGCCATTTCTATGGTTCACAGCCTCACCCAAAATCAGCCCCTCCACCTGCCTGCCCCCCAGGACGGGGGTTGGTGTGATGTTAACTCAGCAATGAGCACATTTATTTGCATTTCCCCATTTGTTCCCACATCCCGGAGTTTCTCTTTGCTGAAATCTGGCAGAGCCCTGCACAGGGCAGTGTGAGAGATGAGCTCCCAACCTCTGCTACTTCCCCACA
>PYHW01010591.1:721306-757747 GCA_013186435.1 Turdus rufiventris | reverse complement strand
GGGCTGGCTGAATGAAGTAAGTTCAGAGTTTCTTTTTTCTCTTGTAAGCACTTACTGCTCATAACAAATAAAACTTGTAAACATAACACAAGTGTTAAGCTTCATTAAATTTGCAGCAGACAATTAATTTTTTTTTCCAGGCAATTCAGAGGTTCTTCTGTAGTGCTGATTTAGTTTAATTGAACATATTACCACAAGCAGACAATAAGAAATATATTGAAGATATCCATCTGGCTCCCAGTGCAAACCTCGTGTGTCGTTACTGGGGCTGTCACAGACCTTACTAATTGCCTCATTTTGGCTCTTTCACAATCAGTGTGATTTAGCCATTAACATGATAAAAGTCATCTTGGTGAAGAGCTTGATATTAAAAAGCATAGATCTCCTTGCCTTGCTCTGGTGCCAGTTTTGGACTGATCTCCAGCATTATTGGAGTGATATTTTTCAAAGCAGAAATACAAAGAGGAGCAGCTTCCCCAGGTTCCTGTGTGCTTGTGATGGAGGGGGAAATCTGCCTCTGGATTTGGGAAATGCCACAGATTCTTCCTTCCCAACACCTTCTCCTTTCTCCTCACTGTCCCTCCAAGCCCCAGCCAACCTTCAGGCACATCAAGAGTCTTAAATCTGATATTTGCTAAATGGTAAATAATGGAATCGCCACTGCAGCAAGTGCTGGTGCTCATAGATACACCTGGTTCAGCACATAAAGTGGAAAAATTTATATTTTTAGAAAAGTTCAACCATTATGTCTGAATAACCTGTAGAGGGGTGAAGAAAATATTTTTGTTCTGTATTTTTACCTTAAACCCACAATGTATTGCAGGGTCAGCATTATTGCAACCTCCCCCACCACAGGAAAAAAAAAAAGTTTGAATAATGCCTTTAAAAGCTCAGCACCTTTTTCTTTTTTTTTCTTTTTCTGACCTCTCCCCAAAAAAGCAGGAGGTTCAGGAGTTTTCCATCGTTAATAAAAGACTGGATTGTTCAGCTCATCACTGAAAATCAGATCCATACATCAGCTGGAAGAGGAGATGACCTATAGGTTAAACACAGACTCTTAATGAGACAAAAGCAGATTAATGAACAGTTTTCATCAACTCACTTCAATTCATTTTAACACGCTGCATTTCAGAAAGGTTAAAATATTTGTCAGCTTTTGAATACAAATGAAAGGCCAGCGTGTTTAAAACAAAACCATAGATCACATTTAAACCCAGGGAGATGCAGTGAGTGTGGGATTGGACATAAATCATAATTAACAAATTATTTTGCTGTGAGACCCTGGCACAGGGTGCCCAGAGAAGCTGTGGCTGCTCCAAACCTGGCAGTGTCCAAGGCCAGGCTTGGAGCAGCCTGGGGTGGTGGAAGTGATTTTTTCCAGCTCAGGATCTTCTCTCCATGGTGTTGGAGAACTCAAGCTGCTGTTGCAGCCCTGGGCTCAGATCTCAGTCCCTGCAGCTCTCTGTGCCTCTCCAGTGCAGGCACAGCAATTTCAGGCAGTGGAAAATCTCTCTCCTTGAGCTTTTAGTTCTGTGGAACTGCCCAGGTGTGCAGAAGATGGAACATGGCAGCTGCACTGCACATTTTAAGCTGTGCCCAGCATTGCACAGGGTGTGGTCCCATCCCCTCCTGGCTGATCCTGATCCTGATGAGTTTGGGCTGGATCCCAGAGGAGGGAACAGGGAGCTGGTCCTTCCCTCAAAGCCAGGCAGGAGCTCCATGGGAATCCCACAAGTCCTGGGTGAATTAGGGTGACACTGAAACAGAAATCTGAGGTGGGGGAAGTGTCCCCAGATGGTGTCCCCAGCTCTCCAGGAATTCAGAGTGCCTGGCATGGGGGAGATGATGATCTCAGCGTGAACTGCACTGACTGCAGGTCTCTGCTCCAGGTGAGGATGAAGGAAGCAGAGTGGGAGAACCAAGAAAATGAACTTCACATCCTTGAAATCAGTGGCTCCAGCAGGCTGGCCTCAGGGCGATGTGTTCAACATCAAAGAGAGAGGAAGTGTTTAGAGAGCTCATTTTCTGTGGCAGGAGGAGGAAGTGTGAGAGTGTTGCAGACAGGAATCTGGGACAGGCTTTGGGGAAATCCCAGTCCTTTTGTGCATTTTGTCAGCAGCACTTTTGGAAGCAGCTTAGCAGAGCCAAGCACCCGAGGATTTGAGCTGGGAGTTTTTCTCTCTGAGCCTGGATTGCCATCAGGTTACTCTGAGTTCCTTATCAGATCAGAAAATCCAGATAAAGCTGGGACTGACAGCGGGGGTATCTGCAGCACTGCTGAACGAGAGGGAGGAGCTGCTTCAATACTGGGGCTCCTGCAACTGGATTTTCCCTTTTTTATAGTGCAAGATTATGAGCAACCCCATCAGAGATCTCCTGGAGACAGGAGTCTCTTGTCCTCATCCCAAAACACAAATGTTCCTGGCTCAGAAGCAGGTGGGCTCAGAAGCAGGTGGACTCTGAAATAATGGAAATAATGGAATTCCATCGCTGAACTGACCTGCCATGGTTTGGGTTGGTGGTCTCTGTCTCTGTCAGTCACACACACGCTTGGATTATGAATTTTGCTTTCATTTGAAGTTATTAAGTGGGCCATGAAGAACCAATCCAATTTGTAGGGTTTAGCATTGTGTTTTCTTCCAGGTTCGTTGTGAATACAGAGTTTATTTAGGAAATCAGCAGTATTTTAGCAGTGAAAATTTCAGTTCCCATCCTAGGAGCACAGTAAAAAGTCTCTGTAAAAATCCATCAGTCCTGGGAGCTAAACTGAGCAGTTGACAATGAAATCATTGCCTGCAGGAGAGAGCCACGAGTGGAAGTGTTTGGGAGAAAATTCCAGACTGTGACTGACCCCAGCACTGAAAGCAGGAGAGGTGGAACTGCTCTTCTCCACTTCCCTGTGCGTGTCTTTGTAATCTGGATCTTGATCCTGGCCTTGGAATTATTTACATAAGAAAAACTCGTGGCTAATTTGAGGCAAAATGCCACGGAACAGCAGAAATGTCAGGGCCACTTTAATGATGCTCTGTGGGGGAGATTCCTTCAGGAGAGAAGGCGCTGAGGATTTTGAGCAAGTTCTAATGAGGAATGTTCTTAGGGGTTGTTATTTCCATTTCACCTGTGATCCTGGCTGCCTCCACCCTGACATCAGCAGCAAAGCAGGAGCACAGCCCTCAGAATGGGAGGTTTGTCTTCTCTGTGTGCACTAATTAGAATGAGTCACTTCCTTAGGAGGGAGCACAGGGCACCCTGAGCCATCTCATCTTCACCAGGAGACAAATGAGACCTTTCCAGCCCAGGGAATTTCGTTTCAGTGTTTGTTTGGTGGGTCCCTGTCACAGGGTTTGTTCAGTAATGGGTGTTTGGGCGTCACACTTGTTCACACTGCTGTGGAGGTCTCGGTGGGGATGCAAGGAAAAGCTCATCTCAAATAAAAATATCTGCTGTGCACAGTGGTACAGAGACAAAACAGTTTCTAATGAAGGCCTGATCCATTTTATAGGCTGGGCAAATAAGGCAGCAGAGACTTTTAATGACTTGCTCAAGGTCAGGCACAAAGTGAGGAGGAGAACTCATTTTATTCCCAATTACTCCAAGTCTGTGCCCACGCTGGAGCAACCTTCCTCTTCATTTGGCACTCCTCCTCCTCTTCTTTTACTTATCTAATTCTCTTTCTGATGGAATTGTTCAGCTTAATGGTTCCCATTTGTCTGTGACTCCAAGTCTAGATGTCCAGAGTGGTGTTTGAGGGGCTGTGGCAGAGCTGAAATCACCCCCTGCTTTTGCTTTCTGTGTCTCCTGATGCCTGCCTCGGTTCTTTGGATACTTAGAACATCCTGAGGTTTGCAGCTGTTGTGCTTTCTTTGACTTCAGCTTGCAGGTGCTTTTTGTTAATGTGTGTTTGCCACGGGTTAGAAGGGAATGTTNGCAAGATGAATGTCTTGGGCTTGATAAATGTCCTGGACACCAAGCCTGGCTTATCCCAAGGCAGGGATGACACAGCCAAGCTTGATCTGTGTGACATTAAGGATGGCTAAGCTGTGGAAGCTGGAAAGTCCAGCCAGGGATTTTCTGGCTGTTCAGTGAGTTTGACAGCCCAAGAGGCATCTGCTCCTAATGACTCTTAATTTGGGATTTATTCTGGCACAGCAGCTAATCCCAAATATCTTGGTGCTGATGGGGAGGGTGGGTATCAGGCATAGAATTCACATGGGAAAGGCCTAAAATACACACTTGGGCCTTAAAAATGCAAAGCCTGTGGCAGCCACTCCATGATTGTGCAGTTTGAGTGCCTGGATGTTGGATTTTTGCTTTTTGATTTTTGATCAGCATATTAAAAACAGGTAAAAACCATAAACAAACAAACTCCTGAGGTGAACTGTTCCAGGGGGCAAAATGTTGTTGGGCACCGTGTCCAAGGGCTTCCATCTGCACAATTCCCCTGGTTTGTGGCACAAGGAGAGCAGTGATTGATCCCTGAGTGACTTGCAATTTATCACAGATTAGATATGATTTGTGCTGTATCTGATTAACCTTCTCTGCCATCATTCCTGCAATGACAGTAGATTATTCCATACTTGAGAAGACAGATATCAGCTCTTGGCAATCAATAGCCCACAAAAGGTGACACCTTGAATTCCCTGGGTTGTCCACAGAGATTGTCACCAGCGCCTGGATCGTTTGTCAAACACAGAGCTCTCACTTGGGGCAGCTCTGGGCTTTATTTCAGCCTGCAGAGCAGAGCTGGAGAAGGATGTTTGAGGTTCCTGCTGCAATCAGGCGCTGCTGCATCCTGCTGCAAAGAGCAAGAACAAATTTCCCTGAGTGACAGAGCTGATTGTCATCTCCAGAGCCCATTACATGTGATTTGCTTTGTGACAATTGTGTGGAGAGAGCTTGATTTGCTCAGATTGCATTACACTGGGGAAAATGGAGGCTAGAGTGGAGTGTTGGGTCCTCTCCTCACTCCCTGCACTCTCACTGGAGTGGATGCATTTTCAGATATTTGTCTTTGAATTTGCTCTAATGGCACAGCCCTCCCCAGCATCCTCCTGTGCAGCTCCATCCTTGTTTTCAGATTGAAATGAATTGAAATTTATTGTTCAGCCAGGCCAAGGATGCAGATGGGGCGTGCAGAGTGCAGTCCCCTGATGAGTGCCCTCTCTCTTCTGGGCACTGGGGACATTCCTTCCTGGCACAGACACTCTGCCATCAACTTAGGAGAGTTTTCCATCTCTTTAGTGAAGCTGGAGAGGGAACTGCTGCTCTTGGAAGGGACAGATCACAGGGAGCAACAGCCAAAGTCTCCTCTTAAACAACCTTGCCCATCCTCCAGAAAATTCCTGACAAAGGGACTCAGGCTCCCAGCTGTAATCCCATATCCCCACTCTGGTCTGGGGTGATTTAAACCAAACAAGTGGCTTAAAGATAAGGATCCTCCTTCAGCAAAGCAATTTGAGCGTGTCCCGAGCGCCCAGCTCAGCCCTGCGTGGTGCAGAATTGAGGCTGTGCTCTGCCAGGAAAGGTCAGATGTTCCATCCCTGCCCTGCCTCACTGCAGACATCAGTGCTGCCTGATGGGCATGGACAGCTCTAATCACCAACCACAAATATTTCTAAAATCAGAGCTAAGTGACTTTAGTCCCTTTTCAACACTGATAGTGTCTCCTTTTAATAGGATTATATTTTATTAGGCTGAACTGCCACAGTACACACCAGAGGGTGGAAATGCTGCGGAATCTTCTGTTAAGGATGTGTGTAATAGCTGATTGTAGTGAAAAAAAGAGATATATTGGCATGAAAGCCAAGTGGCTGCTCCTGAAAGCGTCTGTGTGACTCAGCACAGCTCACAGGTGGGATATTCTAAAGGCCAATTGCTGTAAATACTTAACCTTTTCCCCATTTCTTTTTCATCTCAATTTCGGTCATGCCCCATGAAGTACTCAATCTATTCAGCTGTAACTTGCTCTGCTAATTCCTCTACGTGTGCAGTCACTCACTGGGTTTTAATCTCTTTAATTCAGAGCTGTATTTCCTCTCTCCTGCACATCTCAGTGTCTGATGACAGAGCACTCAGAGCTCCCAGAAGTTTCACCAGTCAGGCCTCAGAGGCTTTTGACTTTATGGTCCTGGATAAATATATCATTCACAAACAGGGGGAAAAAAATTAGAGCACATTTGAGTATTTTCATGTATTGGGCTTTGATTCTTTGGTTGCTCATAGAAACCAGATCCTCCAGGATTGATTTTTATTATATCCAGACATGATTTGCCTTGGAATCAATACAATAATGTAAAATGTCATTGCAAATAGAGGACATTGATCTGAGATGCATTTATTAACTCCTGCTGATAAAAGCCAAAATGGAATTGGTTAACATGCATCCCCAAATTCATCCCAGCATCTCCAAATTCATCCCAGCATCCCAAAGAGCCAGGAGCTGATGCACTCAGGGCTGATGATAAAGAAGAGAAGGGAAGCAATTTCAGCTTTCCCACAGATGGGAGGTGCTGCTCAGCTCCCTGTCTTCCAAGGAAGAAAGGAAACTTTGCTAAAATCTCTTGTAGGATAACCCAAATCCATTTAATCATCCAGAAAGACCCCGAATGTAAAGCCAAGGGAGGAAAATGGGGATTTCAGGCAGGACTAAGGGAGGTGAGACCCAGCAGGGAGGGCTGGGTATAAGAGCCCTGCCTGGAGGCTTTGCTCCATCCCCAGGAGCTCTCAGGCTGCTCAGAGCCTCTGGAAAAACCATGGAGAACTGGGAAGTGCTGATTCTGTGACACAGAGCATCCTCAGGGAAGGAGCTCTGCTGTTCCCGAGCCTCCAGTGACACCTAGGGACATCCCTGCTGCGTGCAGGGGCACATCACTGCGCTCCTGCCACCCCAGGGATGCTCCTGCCACCCCAGGGATGATCCTGCCACCCCAGGGATGATCCTGCTCGGGCCAGCGTGAAATTGGATAGCAGGAGGAATTCCTCATGGATTGCAGGAGGAATTCCCATTTGCAGGAGAAATTTCCCATGGATTGTAGGAGAAATTCCTCATGGATTGCAGGAGTAATTTCCCATGGATTGCAGGAAGAATTTCCCTTTGGATTGCAGGAGGAATCCCCTTGGATTGCAGGAGAAATTCCCATGGATTGCCGGAGGAATTTCCCTTGGATTGCAGGAGAAATTCCTCATAGATTGCAGAGGAATTCCCATGGATTGAAGGAGAAATTTCCATGGATTTCAGAGGAATTCCTCATGGAAAGGTTTCTCCAGCCCTGGCACAGCTGCCCAGAGGGATTTTGCAGATCCCTGGATGTGGCACTTGGGGACAGTGCTGAGGAATGGTTGGACTCAGTGACCTTACTGATCTTTTCCAACCCAAATGATTCCATGACTCCATGGAGCCTTCAGGCATTTGTGGAAGCACCAGGCATTGGCAGTTCCTGCAGGAGCTGTGCTGAGCTGCTCAGCAAACACCCATTTCTTGATATCATTTACATAAATCCCAGAATTCTGTTATATTTCATATTCTCTACATTTATATAAACCTCTGAGTATATAAACCTATAATATTCTAGCTATATTCTAGAATATAAATATTCCATAAAGAATATTTTATATAAATTATATAGCTATTATATTCTACATTGTAATTGTATAGAATTCTAGAATGCAAATTACATACCAGAATTCTGTATTCTAGACTCTATATTCTAAAATTCTGTACAGTTATATATTCTATTGTATATATTTATAACCTTTATATTCTTCATTCTTTTCATGTTTGTAAACACCTGAGAAATATTTATTGTATTAATTAATTGATTAATTAAGTGTCATAACAGCTATTCCAAGATTTCTCTGTTTGGTCAGAAGTAAACACAAAATACAGACAAATTAAATTTGTCCAAGATAACACAGCCAAGTCCCTGAGGACCTGATCTGAAATCTCTATAGACAGCAACAAAATCTTTCTCACCACCTCCTGGAGACTTTTGATAAGGTTGAAAATCCAGGAGCAGCTTTGCATGCCCTGGATTTCCATGAGTAGTTCTGCCAGTCCATGTCTGTGTTGCTGTATCTTTATTATTTTAGCAGAGAATTTAGCAGCTGGGCAATAGAAGTAGTTTGGATTTTGGTGTCGTGTACCAGAGCTGAATAATGCTGGTATTATTTTAGCATGACAGCAGTGCAGAGTAGATTTTTGGAATAAGCAAAAATATCTATCTCTGTATGATTTTCAGACTTTCGGTCTCATTGTTAAGCAATATTTTTTCTCCTTTTCATTTCCTCTGAGGCCCTGTAAGAAAAAATTGCTGCATTTTTGTCAACAGAAATGGAAGAGAAATGTTAACTTTAGAGGCAGAGGGAATTCACAGGCACAGGCACAGAGCTGGAGCCTGCATAATGTGTGGTGGCTCATCTTTGTGTGCCTCTCTGCTCACACTGAGTGAAATCCAGACCATTAAAACAGAGCTGTGGAGGGAGGGAGCAGGGCTGAGCGAGGCTGGAGCTCTGCCTGCCACAGACCCAGGTTTGGGGCTTCCCTTTGGGAATGTCCTGCTTGGGACTTCCCTCCTGCTTCAGCTCCCTGGAATCTGCCTCCACATCACGGCTTTGGGCTCCATTGTGCCAGGCTCTGTTGGTATCACCATTTATATTTATTCTTGGTGGGGGCTCTCCTTGCCCAAGGAAAGGACTTGAGATGTGAAAGCATCCATCAGAGAGCCCAATCAACACAACAGCAACCATCTCAGCCGCATCCTTGCCTTTCCAGGTATGGCCAGTTTAAAAATCCTGGGCTTAATTCCCCTTTTTATTCCAGTTTTGGAGATTTTACATTTAATTTAGGAACAACAGAACAGTTTTTTGATAACCACGGCGAGCAACATATGAGTGCGAAACAACTCTTTAAAGTGAGAAGGTTCAAGTAAGAGATCTCTGATAAAAAGTTTTAGTTGAGCCTTTCAGATCTGCTGCACTCTTTTCCAGCCTTTTCTTTCCCCCTTCTTCATCAGGATGGTGGCTGGAAGAGGATTCTGGAGGGTTTATTATGTGCTTTAATGCAACAACTACAGAAATGATAAACCCAACGATGGAATAATTCACTTTTTGATTTAAGGACCCCCCTAAGTGATCACTGCTTAGGATCTCTCAGCCCTACAATGTCTCTGTTGCTCAGAACAAGAATAATCCTTTTTTTTCCTCCTTTCTCTGTTGTCTGTAGATCCCACCCGGGTCATGGTGTCCCCTTTCAGCATGGATGTCACAGTTGGAGAAAGCATTGTCCTGCCTTGCCAGGTGTCCCACGACCACTCCCTGGACATCGTGTTCACCTGGACATTCAACGGGCACCTGATCGACTTTGAGAAAGATGGGGATCACTTTGAGAGGGTTGGAGGGGTAAGTATTAAATCTGGCTAAGTGGGTAATGTAGAAAAGAAAGAAATGGATGAAGGCAGCAAGGAAAAGGAGGAAAGAAATGGGAAATTTTCAGCAGAGGTAGAAAACTGGGAAGGGTTTTGAATGTTGCTCTCAGGGAGGTTTTAGAGGGCAACAGGTCTCAAATGTTTGCATTTCTCAGGAGTGAAATTTAATGCTGAAAGGAAAAGGAGATACAATTTCCATGCCTTGTTATTATCCCTTTAAAAAAAAAAAATCATTAAAAGATGAGCTCACAGATTGATGCCCAGGGCTCAGAGCAGCAGCCACGGCTTTTCAGGGTGACTGCTCCTGTTTTGGCCCACAGAGCTAAAATTACAAACTTTATTAAACATTCCTCAGCCCAAAGGCCACGACCACGAGGTCACCCTGAGATTTCCAATGTATTGAATGCTTTGTGTCTGGAGAGAAACGGAGAGAGGTTCTCAGCATCCAATAGATCCAGAAACCCAATTAGTTCAATCCAACAGTTAATCAGACATGCACTTGGCATTTGGAAAACAAATTGCTGCTGGTGTGTGATGCAGGAATTCCTCAGAGAGTGCTGTTCTTGTGATTTTTAGCGCAGAAATGCTGGGCAATCAAAATGCTGGCTGGGACACAAAGTCCCAGATATCTCCAAATCTGGGCTGGGCTCTTGCAGGAGAGATGGAGACACGACCTGGGATGCCAGAGAGGGTAAAAATTGGATATCCAGAGAGAAAAAGGAGGAACCAGAGTGAACCTGTCCTGCATTGTCAGGTTGTTTTAGTGGGGAAAGTGCTTAACAGCCCCAACCCTGCCAGAATTTCAGGGATGCTCCTCTCCCACCTTGCAGCACACTCCCATCATTTTCACAGGCCACGGCTCACTTTGCTGATGTTTTCACAAAGTAAATCCATTAGTCACAGTGTCCTTCATGTGATAATGATGTTTAGGGCTCATTAAAATGTAATTGTAACCACTTTTCCCTACTTTATCAGCAGGATTCAGCTGGTGATTTGATGATCAGGAGCATCCAGTTGAAGCATGCAGGGAAATACGTCTGCATGGTGCAAACAAGTGTGGACAAGCTCTCAGCTGCTGCAGACCTGATTGTAAGAGGTATTTGAATTTTGCTACTGTTGTTGGTGTTGTTGTAGAATTTTTTTTTATTATTTTTTCCCTTCCTTCTGCAGTCCCTGGGCTCAGTGACAGCCCAGCATCTTGTAATTAATCTGAGAAAAAAGCTCTGAGTGCATGCTGGGGGTCTCAGCATCACCCAGAGCATGTGAAGGGTTTCAGGTGCTCCCAGAACAGACCCAGCCCTGGTCCCTGCCCATGTCCTGAGTGCCAGCCCTGCATCCACTGGGCTCAATTGTGCCATGAACTGTGCAGCAGCAGTAGCATCCAGCTACCGCAGCATTTCTGTCAAGCAATCTCATTCTTTGTTAGAATAAACATGGTTTAGTGACTTCACTGACATATCGAGATTTCTTCATCACTGTCACAGGTGATGTGTCAGCTTGGCTTTAACAGAGCTGTAATTAATTACCCTGAGTCTGTGTCCTTCTGAGAAATATGATTTATATTTTCCTGCTTGTTAATTTTGGGGAAGGCAAACTTGGGTGCTACTCTGTCCCTGCTACCCTTGGTTCTCATAAACAGGAGGAATATTAAATTCTTACAGGGAAATGATCCTTGATGATGATAAAAGCACTGATCTTGCCACTCCCATAAAAACATCAGGGGTGTCCAAGGCCAGGCTGGACAGGGCTTGGAGCAGCCTGGGACAGTGGGAGGTGTCCCTGCCATGGCAGGGTGGAACAGGATGGGATTTAAGGTCCCTTCCACCCCAAAACCTTCTGGGACTGTCAGAGATGGGAGCACACTGAACCTCAGGCATGGAACAGGGGGTCTCTGCCTGTCTGGTGCTCCCTGCAGATCCTCCCTGATTAAAAACACCCCAGCAGTGAGGCAGAGCATCCTGGGCTGGTGCTCCCAGTCCCAGACAGGCAAGGAGAGCTGGAGCTGCTCTGCAGGGACCCCTCACCTCTGTCCCCCAGCAGGGGAAGATGAACCCAGGGCTTCTTCCTCGAGTCACTCGGGTTCTCCTGCAATCCCACAGGTCCCCCAGGTCCCCCTGAGGCTGTGACCATCGATGAGGTCACGGACACCACGGCCCAGCTGTCCTGGAGGCCAGGGGCAGACAACCACAGCCCCATCACCATGTACGTGGTGCAGGCTCGCACGCCCTTCTCAGTGGGCTGGCAGGCAGTGAGCACAGGTAAGGCTCACCTGGGGCTGCAGGGATGGCAAATCCTCACTGGGACAGGCAGTGAGCACAGGTAAGGCTCACCTGGAGCTGCAGGGATGGCAAACCCACCCTGGGGCAGGCAGTGAGCACNGGTAAGGCTCACCTGGAGCTGCAGGGATGGCAAACCCACCCTGGGGCAGGCAGTGAGCACAGGTAAGGCTCACCTGGGGCTGCAGGGATGGCAAACCCACCCTCAACACCCACACTGGGCTCTCTGGACCTGCTCTGATGTGAAAAGCAATTTCCCTGGCTGCACAGCACTGCTTTTATTAACTAGTTTTGGGTTTGGCAACCCAAAGATTTAGGGTGCAGGCAGTGCCATTACTCACCCATTTTTCTCATGAATGTTTAAGGGAAAACAGAATGAATTCCTATCTCTTGTTGCTGTGCTGGAGATATACAACAGTAATTGTGGTCTATAAAGACATCCCTCAGGGACAGACCGTGTCATCCAGCCTATCTTTAAGGAGAATTATTTTCCTGATAGAGGGAAAAGTCCCATGATGTAATTGCTCCTTCCATCAGAGGTTAATTTTGTTCCAGTAGCCATTAAACAGAGACAACAGCGTGTTTTAGAAAGAGAAAAATAAAGACCCTCCAAACCTGTTGTCTTGACACTTTGTCTCCAAACTGTGGCATGAATTTCTGGGCTAAAAGCAGAGGGGTTTAACGCTGCCTCTTTCACTTCTTTGCAGTCAGCAAAATGTTAGAAAGATGAAAGTTTACCAAACCTTCTTGGTACTTCCATTAAGCCCTCACCTTTAAGGAAATGAGATTTCCCTGTGCCTTTCTCCCATTTTAACATGCCAGGGGCTTTGCTTGCACCCCCAGTGCCTGAGATCATCGACGGCAGGACGTTCACGGCCACGGTGGTGGGGCTGAACCCCTGGGTGGAGTACGAGTTCAGAGTGGTGGCCGCCAACCTGATCGGCATCGGGGAGCCCAGCAGCCCCTCCGAGAAGAGAAGGACTGAGGAGGCTCGTGAGTAGTGCTGGGCAGAGGAAATCTGGGTGGGATAAACACCAAGAGACCCCTCAGAGGTGGGGAAGCCCTGGCAGGTGGCTCCTGTGTTCTAGAGGAACCAAATACACAACTCCTTTTTGAACAGAGGGCAAATGTTTAAACTAAACAGTTAGGGACTGAATACACAAGTTAATGACACACTTTTAACATGCTATTATTGACATACTTTTAATGTGCTGTTTGCCATGGTAAATTAGTCATTTTAGCAGTTCCAGCAGGGGAAGGCCAGCAGTGTCCTGCTGCTGCACAGCTCTGTGCCGTCTCCATGTGGGTTTGGGCTTTCAAAGCTGTCACATCCAGCTTCTGCATTTCTCTTTTTGCAGTCCCTGAGGTGACACCAGCCAATGTCAGTGGAGGTGGAGGCAGCAAGTCTGAACTGGTCATTACCTGGGAGGTGAGTCTGGCTCCAGCCTGGATTTCAAAGGGCTGGCAGTAAAAAAAAAAAAAACAGATTGTGTGATAAGATGATCAGATGGAGTCCAGCCCCAGGGAAGTGGGGAGCAGGGACCATGGGGAGCAGGATTTGCCACCAGCTCAGCTCCCCTGACTCCCAGCACATCCACCTGGCACAAAGGGGGTGGCCAGGAGCCCCCCAAGGGATAAAACAGGCTTGGGACATCGTGCCCTGGTGGAGAATTGCTGTGCTGGCTCCCAGCTCCCTCCCTCTGCTCTCTGGGATGTAAAGCAGCAAACAGCTCAGAGCCAGCCCAAGGCACGCTGGCTTTCAGTGCTGCTGATGGCAGCCAGCGAGAGGAGATGCAGGGATGAGAAATGTTTAATATTCCTTAAGGCAGACAGGGTTAGAACTTTAGTCATTTGTCTGCTCGTATTTTCGTGTTGTGATGCGATGCAGCTGGCATATTTCTGCGAATAATGAACTCCACTAGACATGCTAACGCTTCCATTTAGCACTATTTCTGACCAAGCTGGCAGAATGAATCGCCAGAGATATTTCTGAGGTTATTAAAAACCTATAAATGGGTTTTTGTCCTCACCACACAGCTCAATGTGCTAAATTTCTTCCTCTGTTGGACTAATTAGTTACGCCGTGTCTCCTGAAGATAGTGCAATATGTTTGAAAAACACACATGGCCAGAGCAGCAGCCATGGGTTCGAGATGTAATTTGCACAAAATATCATTTCTATTTTGATAGAAGAGTGGTTTTACTCTTCTAAATGTCCAGAGACCTTTTTGTGTGAGCCTTACAACACAGAGCAGGATGCAGTCACCACCAGTAACCCGTGCTGAAGCTCCAGGGACATCTCAGGGAGGGGGACCCGTAATTCCGGATTATTTTAATGCTGGAACCTTTGGGTTTAGTGCACAGAATCACAGAGTCACAGAATCACAGAATTAATGAGGTTGGAAAAGACCTCTGAGATGATCAAGTCCAGCCTGTGAACAAAGAACACCAAGAGGAATCTCCAGGGTGCAGATGTCACTCAGTTTCATGCAGAAAAGCCAATTCTTTATTCATAGAACTTATTTTTATACAGATTTCATGGACCTCATGTTTAACTCCTGTTTGGTAGTAGTTTTCTTGCTACTTGATTGGTCAGTAAATGGCATTCTGCCTGTCAAATCTCCCTATTTTTTGGATTGTTTACATATCTTCTTCACTGATTGTCATGGGATAGATTTATTCTTTATGCAGGTGCAAACTTATTTTTGTTACTAGGATAGGTTGTTGTGTTGTGATTTTTCCTTATGGGAACTTAGAAGCTACTGCTAGCTTAGTGTAAGAGTAGCAGGGCCTAAACCATATTTTATAAGGCCTTTCTTTTATAAAATATCTGTTGGAACCCCGGGAACTGGGAGTTTTAAACTTTCTGTGCTGACAGGCACTGACCCCAGGAGAACACTGCTTTTGACCTGAGGCTGTGGAGAAGCTTCCAAAATTGAGTGATAGAACTGGGATCATGGGTGTGCAGTTGGAATAGAAGTGTGTGGTATCACATGGTGGAAAACTTAGGATTTAAAGAATTCTTTGAATTTTAAAAAACTTCACATTTAAAGTTTGAGAATATAGCAATATATAGAAAGTAAGAGGTTTTAGGGCAAAGGTTTCTTTCTTCACCTTCTTCCTCATAGATCTAGGTGGTACTTTTGTAATTGGATAGAAAATGCCATATTGCGGGTCACAGGTGATTGGTTATTGAGTTAAAAGTAAAAATAATTTAGGTGTTAGTTCTTAATTGGACAGGTTGGCCCCTAAAAGGCCTTGCAGAGAGAGAGAGAGCTACATCTCCAATTTTATCTTGTTAGCTAGAAGTGCTGTAGAACTCCTGTAACACAGATAAGAATTAATAAACATCCAAACCCAAACAAGAAACATCATCGTTAGCTCATTCAACCCCGAAAAAGAAGAAAGACAAGATTTCAAAAGCGCCATCTGTGTGCCCCAGCGGGGGCTCAGTGCTGTTTGTCCTGCCCCTAGACGGTGCCTGAGGAGCTGCAGAACGGGGGTGGCTTTGGCTACGTGGTGGCGTTCCGGCCGCTGGGCACGGTCAGCTGGATGCAGACGGTGGTGGCCTCGCCGGATGCCGCGCGCTACGTGTTCCGCAACGAGAGCCTGCCGCCCTTCTCGCCCTACGAGGTCAAGGTGGGCGTCTACAACAACAAGGGGGAAGGCTCCTTCAGCCCCGTCACCGTCGTCTACTCGGCAGAGGAAGGTACAGACGAGCCTTCCCCACCTCCTCTTCCTCCTTTGGCGCATCTTTCAGTGCCTCAGCCTTACTCTGATTTGTGATAAATTGGAGAAGCATGGTTAGTTCTTTTTGTAGTCATTAAAATAGCGCCTAGTAATGGAATCTTTTGATATGAATGGGAAAGTAATGTGTAATGAAAACTTTTGATATGAATGGGAAATTAACATGTAATCTGGGAAGAAATCCACACAGATTTTAGTAGGATTTAGTATGATTTTAGTCTACAACAAGGGGGAAGGCTCCTTCAGCCCCGTCACCGTCATCTACTTGACAGAGGAAGGTAGAGACGAGCCCTCCCCAACTCTTCTCTCTCTTTGTTGGGAAAGGGTTGGTCTCCACTTTGGCGCATCCCTCGGTGCCTCAGCCTTGCTCTGATTTGTGATAAATTGGAGAAGCGTGGTTAGTTCTTTTTGTAGTCATTAAAATAGTGTCGAGTAATGAAATCTTTAGATATTAATGGGAAATAATGTGTAATATGGGAAGAATTCCGTGGAGATTTTAGTATGAATTAATGCCCACTGATTAGGAAATGTTCCCACTTGTCCTAATTACAGTACATGGTATCCTGGGTTGAGTTTAGTAATGACATCTTATTATTTCTGAGGGAGAGGCTCGGCACAGCCTGACAGGCCATGGGTTTGAAACGTGGATGTTTGTTTGCTTCCTTCCTTTTGCAATGAGGAAAATAAATCCCCTGATGTTTGGGGACTAATTAACCATAGAATTGAAAAGTCTTACTTCTATTTCTAACTGCCCAGAGCCAACGAGAGCCCCAACCACTGTTTTGGCAAGAAGCCTTTCTGCCTCAGACGTCGAAGTTTCTTGGGCTCCCCCATGGGAGAACCAGCACAAAGGAAGAATACAGGGATATGAGGTATGGGAAACAGGATCCTTCCAGCAGCAAGCCCTGGGGGACACTGAGATGTCCTCGTGCTGCTCCTCCTGCCATGGGTGTGTTCCTGAAGTGGATTTGTCTCTTTAGCGCACAGAGATTTCTCTCACATGGTTAAAAACTCCACCTTTCTTTCACATGTTTAAAAATTCCACCTTTCTGTCACAAGTTTGAAAATTCCACCTTTCTCTCACAATGTTGAAAAGTCCATCTTTCATTTTACATGTTTAAAAATGTCATCTTTTTCTCACATGGTTAAAAATTCCACCTTTCTCTCACATAGTTAATAATTCCACCTTTCTCTCACATGGTTGAAAATTCCACCATTCTCTCACATGGTTAAAAATTTCACCTTTTTCTCACATGGTTAATAATTCCACCTTTCTCTCACATGGTTAAAAATTCAACCTTTCTGTCACAAGTTTGAAAATTCCACCTTTCTCTCACATGGTTAAAAATCTCACCATTCTCTCACAAGGTTGAAAATCTCACCATTCTCTCACAAGTTTGAAAATCCCACCGTTCTGAGTGGGTCTGGCTGTAAGCGGAGCCTCCCTGAAGGTGCTGCCGTGGCCAGGCTTGGGGAGGGGGCTCTGCACAGGCTGTGCCCAGCAGGGCAGGGGGCTGTGGCAGGGAGCAGGAGGTGTCCCCAGGGTTTTGGTGACAGAACCAAGGCACCGGGCACTGCCACAGCCCCGCTCTGCCCCCAGGTGCGCTGCTGGCGGCACGACGAGAAGGAGGAGAACGCCAAAAGGATCCGGACGGTTGGGAACCAAACTTCCACAAGAGTCAGCAACCTGAGGGGCAATGCCCTCTACCACCTGGCAGTCAGGGCTTACAACACGGCTGGCACCGGCCCCTCCAGCGCCGCCGTCAACGTCACCACCAAAAAGCCGCGTGAGTGTGGGCAGGGATGCCCTGCACAGCCCAGAACTGCTCCCCTCTCTCGTTCCCCAGCTCCCCTGAGCCTGGAGGAGCTGTCAGACTTCTCCCAGCCAGGTTTTTGTGTAGATTCACCAGGCTCGGCTTTTTTAATTTAATTTTTTTTTTTTTGTGAGGTTGTTCCCGGTGTTAAGTAAGCAGAGCATGCAAAACTGAAACCACAGCTGTGCAGGGAAATTAAATATTTATCTCAGTGTTCAAGAGGGCTTTTTTCCTCTGGTCTCAGGCATGTTGAGCAGCTGACTGAATCCTTTTTTCATGTAAAGCCCCATGTCTGTCACACCTCCCGTGACCTTGAGGACACGGATCAGTGAAGCAGCTCTGCAGAGGGACAGGGCTCTGGGCAGGCTCAGCTGTGCTGCTGGGAGCCCCCCAGGCTCTGGGAGGGATGCAGCTGGGAATGGATTCTCCTCAGTAACCTGGTGCTGTCCTGTTTTTGGCATAGCACCGAGCCAGCCCCCCGGGAACATCGTGTGGAACTCGTCCGACTCCAAGATCATCCTGAACTGGGACCAGGTGAAAGCCTTGGACAACGAGTCAGAAGTGAGAGGCTACAAAGTGAGTATTTCCATGGTGCTTCCATCATTTCCCAGCTCAGAGCATTCCTGCAAAAGCAGAGCTGTGCCCTGTGTATGTAAGCACATTTTTCCTGCAGCTCCCACCTGCAGGATTCCATGGAAATGTCCCAAAGGCTGTAGTTGGCTCCTTGATTGCAGATAAATAAAATGCTTTTTTAATAGCTCCCATTTCCTTCAGAAAGCCAAGCCAAGAGGAGAAGAAAGAGAATCCTCATTAGAAGCAGTTTTAATAGGACATAATTTAACTGGAGAGAAACCTTGGGAAGAATTCAGCTCCATCACCTTCCACAAGGGTTTCATTTAGCCCAAAAAGACATTGCCCTGGGGCTGGAGTTGTGCAAACATTTCCCACCAGAGCCTGAGGCAGGGAAGGACCTGGCCGTGCTCCACATTTCATTCCCAGGCTGGAATGCCAGCACAGCCTGTGCCAGCTCCCCTCAATTCCTGCACCAACTTTTAAGTGTCTTTGGTGCTCTGCATGGGCTTATGTAAAAAAAAAAAAAAGAAATTCCTCAGGGTTTTTAGCTCAAACCTCAGATGAACCTCAGCAATCTGGACCAGCTTTTCACTACATATTTTAGGTTTGAAATGCAAATTATGGAGTCATTTGAAAGAGGGAGAGAGAGACTCATCACCCTGCAAAAGCATTTAGAGGGTTTCTAAAACATTCTCCTTTAATTTACTGTAAGGATAGCACAACCACATGGATTTATTTACTGAATCACAGCAAAACATTGCCTACTTTTCTTCTTTTTGCCTAGAAATCTTGAATTTTATGTCACAATTTATGATATAAATTACTATAACTCCCACAGCTCAGAAGGTCATTCACCAAAGTCATTTATTTTGGGAAACCATTGGTGGCACTGCTCCAAATATCCCAACTCAGTTTCCAGAAGAAGCATCATAAGGAGTTTCTGACCTCTATAAAGAATTTTTTACTTCTGTAGAGGTATTATTTTAGGGGTTTATTTTAGCTTGACCAAGGTTAAGGTTCCTCTGAGGGCTCCAGCAGGTGCTGATGATCAGCATCATCCTCCTGCCACCTCTGTGCTTGTGTCCCCAGCAAATGCCAATGTCCCATGTGTGACCTGAGCATCAGGGGCAGGCACAGAGCAGCAGCACCTCTGCACACCTGAGGTGGGCAGCTCTGAGGACAGGGGACAGCTCTGAGGACAAGGGACAGCTCTGAGGACAAGGGACAGCTCTCAGGAAAAGGACCAGCTCACATGACAAGGGACAGCTCTCAGGACAAGGGGCAGCTCTAAGGACAAGGGACAGCTTTCATGACAAGGGCAGCTCACATGACAAGGGGCAGCTCTGCCATTCTGCCTCCTGTTCTCTCTCCCTCGGCTGCAGGTGTTGTACAGGTGGAACAGGCAAGGCAGCACGTCTGTCATAGAGACAAATAAAACCTCAGTGGAGCTGTCCCTGCCCTTTGAAGAGGATTACATCATCGAGATCAAACCCTTCAGCGACGGCGGCGACGGCAGCAGCAGCGAGCAAATCCGAATCCCAAAGATCTCCAGTAAGGATGGGAGGGGTTGGGCTCTGTGCCTTGGGCTTCCACCAGCACATATTCCAGTCCCCAGCTCCGATTTCACCCCAAAAAGCAAGATTCAGCCATAAAAAATGCCACCCTCAGTAGCTCTATTTGTATTTAAGGTTCCCAGAAATGCTGTTTCACTGCAATTCACTATAGCCAAACACAGGATGCAGAGGCTTCTAAATCCAAGGCTACTGTACAGCCACATCCCAGCGTGTGCTGGGTGCATAAATATTTATTTAGGGAAATGAGGTGGTGTAGAAGAGCAAACACAAAGAGTATTTTATTACACAACATGGCTTTTGCAAAATCTCCATGTCCCATCTTCCATTAATAATGTCCCAGTTTATAAGCTGCATTAAATCAGGAGCCTCTGCAATGCAGGAATATGGCATTAAAATTACAGTGATGCAAAAAAAGTGATGTAAAAAAGCAGAGCTCTCCCCACCATGGCTGAGCAAACCATGCAGAGGAATTGGATCAGCAGCACAGGACAGGGAAGGGGAGCTGGAACACGCCAGGGCCAGAGCAGGTACAGGATGGGAGACACAAGGAACAGCAGGAATATGGTGGAAAAATACCAAATAATGATGAGCAGGCAGCGTGGGAAATAACAGAACTGTGAGAAGAGCCTCAACACAACAGGGGCAGGAATTGGAACCAAAAATTCAGATCATGAAGAGGAGGAGGGGGCTGTGCATGGGGACTGTGCTTTATCTGAGGAAAGGGAATTTAAACCTTGCAGGAAGTGGGTTCAGAGCTCGGGGATTGTTCTCTGCTCACCTCTGGTTCCTTTTCCCCTCTCCCCTGGCAGATGCCTACGCCAGAGGCTCGGGCTCGTCGACCTCCAGCGCCTGCACGCTGTCAGCCCTCAGCACAATCATGATCTCCCTCACAGCCCGCTCCAGTTTATGACAACAATGACATCCAGGACTTCTTCTTTATAATATAAGCAACATTTAGCTAGTTGTTTTGGAGACACCCAGTACTAAGTAATATTGTGGTTTGAGTACATCTTACTACTGGAAAAAAAAAATGTTTATGCTTCTTTAGGAATGGCATTATACAGTACTTCCTCAAAGCAAATATAGCTTTGTCTGAAGTTTCCTTGGAAACTCTGCAATGCACTGAAAACATCTGTAATATGATGTTACCAAAGCAGTTTACATATGTCCTTATATGCATATTTTTTATTATATATTTAGTGTTTTATAGAATTTTTTAAAGTTAACATATGATGTAGATATTAATTTTTTTTCCTCTGCTATGAAATGCTACGGACGACATTATCACGAAAATATTGTTTGGGATTTTTTCCTTTCCGACGGAGAGTTCCAAGTTGTTCTTGGCACCTTGGCTGGAGCTGACTGTAGAGTTTGACAGGGCAGAACTGATCCAGACCCGCATTGTAACAGGCTGAGTTTCACTGGCAGCTCCAGCCACTCCTGTGTTGAACCCAGAGCTCCGAGCAGGACAAACTCAAAACGCTCCAATGAGCAGAATTTTGGAAAACCACCTGGGTTTTGGTTGGTTGTGGACTACAGGACACGTAGCCAATATTCCAGCACGGTGCAGCGAGGAGGGGCTGGGGAATTGCTTTGTTTTGATCACAATTAGCATCAGGTTGGGTGGGAAAATGAAGATCTGCAAAGCTGTGACACGATGGGTGCGCTCCCAGCTCAGCCCTTCGGAGATGCAGCTCCAAGGAAATCCCTCACCTGTGGGGATTAATTCCAAGGAAATCAGAGCACTCTGAGCTGCTCTTTGGGACACAGCTCCTCATCCCTGCTCACTCCAGTCTCTCTTGGGAGCGGCTCCAGGGCAGAGGGGGAATCTCCAGAGATCCCTGCTGCAAGTTTGCCTTTCCTTGGAAACTCTGCCCAGAGGCAGAACAGTCACACCAGAGAACAAGATCCGCACTGGAATCATTCTTCTCAAGAGAAGGACTGTTTGTTACTATGGGGAATTTTGTAAGTTCGGACGGGATAACGCTGGAAAAGGCAACGGAATTTTCTATACAAATTTTCAACTTTCAATGCGCTGCAGTGGTTTTTTTTTTTCCCCCTCTCCTGATAGCTTGAATTTGCCTGTAACTTGTCTTTTTTGCTTACAAAATAATACAGTTAACTTTTAGACCTTCTAAATATATTTATTCAGTAACTCATAATCAGGATTCCACTTGTGTACAAGTCAGGGGTGTTGACCAGAGAAATATTGTCAGTATTTCAAGCTGTGTTCCTTTCTTAGTTTGATATGGTTACTTCTATGTAAAAAAAATAAAATAAGAAAACACTTTAAAAAAAATCCACAAAACCAAGAAAAATGAAATTTAAAAAAAAAAAAAAAAAAAGCTTCTGTAGTTTTCTCCCCGGTGTAAATGATATTTATCAGTGATCTAGCAGATGTAATCTTTTTTTAAAGGTATTGGTAATAAATATTCTGTCATTTGTAAAGATACCTGTCTTCCAGGAGCCTTTTTCCTCCACTCTTTCTTCTGCCCAGTGAGAAATTTCCTCTCAGAGCCTGCTGAGACTGTCACTGATGTGAAGATACAAGGGTTGGTATAAATCAAAACTTCATGAAAGCAGAAAAAAAAATAAATCTATTTATACACTCCTGGTCTAATTCTGCCTCCAAAACTGACCATAAAATGTGAGCAGGTGAATTTGGGGTTTGTTTTGTAGAGCTGGGAGCTGTCCAAGCTCATGGGGATGCTCCTGGAGCATCTCTGACCCTGGCTGCAGCAAATCGCTCCCAGGCTTGTCCTGGGCATTCCTGAGGATTTGGGGAGCAAACTTGAAACTATTAAATCCACCCAAGCCACACTTCTAATCCTTTCGAGGGCAGGAGCTGAACCTGCTCTCAGCATTTCAAAGGAGCAATGCTGCACTTTGCAATCAATGAAGCACAGAAATAAACCGGCCCAGTAGCACAATTCCATTTGGAACAAGAAAATCAAAATTGCCATTTCCAGAGGCAGGAGAGGAGCAGCTCCTGGGGCTGCTCTCCTGGAGGCAGCAGGGAAGAGCTGGGCAGGAGGAATGAGGGGGTTGGGAGCTGGGTTTGAAGGGGAGAAAATGAGGAATGAATAATTCTGTGCTGTGGGATTGAGGGGCTGGAGATGTGGTGTTGCCAAAAGCTGGCACAGCCCTGGTGCAGCCTGGGATCCTGCACAAATTCCTTTTTCCTGTGCTGCCTGGAATGAAGGTTTTGCTCCAGGGATCATGACTGTGAGGAGCTCAGCCAGGAATTGTCCTCACCCTGCACCCTTGGCTCTCCTGGATGTGAGATCCCAGCACAGCCCTGCACTGAAGGTGAGCAGGGAAATGCAGCTACTCCTGCTTTACACCAGGTTGGATTTATTTACTAGCACGAGTACAAGTGTGGCTGCTGGCTCTCCAAGCCATCCAACCCTCCTAAAGGACTCATCCTGCAAATACCAAGGACCTGACATGCAAAATATATTTAAATATATTGCATTCATCTCTGCAATAGCCACTAATGGGAATGGAGTTCTACATGGAAACTTTATTTATCAGGCCACTTGAAGGCATGACATAAAATACATTCCAATAAGTGAATTCTCTTCAGTCTCATTTTTAGGATTTTGCTAATGAAATTCTGATTTTAGAGTGTTAAAGTTGGGCCACTCAAATCCATTTAAAGCACATGCAGGAGAGACATTGGAGGCACAAATGTTACATTAATGAGCTACATTAATTTTGATGGAGCAATGCTACTTCACCCAGATGAGAACTGGCTCATTTATTATAATTATTTTTAGTCTCTAGTACCTGGGAACTCCGTTTCTTTAGGCACTCTCAAAGAACCTATTGGTTGGATCAAATCTTTATTTTTCTTCTTGGTTAACATGTTGAACCCAGCTCCATGGATAGGAAGGTTCTTGGAATTAGAAGGAATTCTGCCAGCCCAGGAGGCCACAGAACACAGGGAAATAAATCAGAAACGGAGGCTGTCTCAAACCCAGATCATCTAAGATGGAACAACAGAGAGCAGAGAAACCCAGGCTGCAATTCTGGATTTTCAGAATGACTGGAGCTGCACACCCAGGAGGAGCCCAGCTCTCAGAATCAAGAGCACCAGGCAGTCCTTGGCACATTTCTTTAATGCAATTTCTTCACATAATAATTTCTTCACATTTGCAAAATCTCTCTTCCCAGGCTGGTTTGTTTTGTCAATGCAATTGAGGAAGTTTATCTGTTTATGCCATTTTTCTCTTTTGTTTTTACTCTCTTCCTCTCTTAAGCTCGAATCTCTGGTGGCAGGAAGCGCAAACAATCTCTTGCTGTCCTCCTGCAGATGTCAGAGCCTGAAAAAGAGCCTTGGATGGGAAAGGAGATTGGGGATCCCACCCAAGCCAGCAGGATTCCCTCACTCAGGAGTGTAAGGACAAGTGAAACTCTGTTTTATGCTCCAGTGTGGTACCTGAGTGCACAGAAGGAGCAGGCACAGCGTAGATTTGCTCCCAGGAGTAGGCAGGCTCTAACTGCACATCAGGTGCACAAACAAACTAGTTTTTGTCTTAAATAACCTACAGAACCCAGATGTTTTTGGTGTTTTGTGAAGGCCTTAGAGAGATCAGAGAATCACAGAATATTCTGAGTTGGACAGGACCCGCAGGGGCTGAGTCCAGTGTCCCTGCAGGGATCAAACACGGTGCTGAGGCCAGCTGAGCTGAGCCAGATGTTTCTCTCCATCCCAAAATAGTTGAGTGTCACATGCAAAGCAGATGAGGGGCCTTTGAGCAGTGCAGGGGACCCTGGCCATGCTCAGTCCCAACAGGCTGGGCTGGTGCCACTCACACCTGCCAGACCCAGGATGGGTTCCATGGATGTTCTTCAGGTGGAAATTCAATTTCATCACAAAGTGTCACAGCAAAGGCCAGCTGAGTGTCCCTGCTCCCACGGTGGCCTTGCTGTGCAGCACTGGGGTGACAGCACTGGGGTGACAGAATTGGGGTGACAGAATTGGGGGTGACAGAATTGGGGTGACAGAAATGGGGGTGACAGAATTGGGGTGACAGAAATGGGGGCAAGATAAATGGGGTGACAGCACAGAACTGAGGGTGAGAGCACTGGGGTGACAGAATTGGGGGTGAGAGCACTGGGAGTGACAGCACTGGGGTGACAGAACTGGGGNAGCACTGGGGTCACAGAACTGGGGTGACAGAATTGGGGTGACAGCACTGGGGTCACAAAACTAGGGGTGAGAGCACTGGGGTGACAGCACTGGGGTCAGAGCACTGGGGGTGATAGAACTGGGGGTCACAGAACTGGGGTGACAGAATTGGGGGTGATAGAAATGGAGGTGACAGTACTGGGTGACAGCACTGGGTGCTTCACAACTTTTTTCTTCTTTTCCCAGTGTTTGCCCCCCCTTGGTCACTGCCAGGACCTTGCTGCATCCACAGGGCTGTGCCAAACCCAGTTTGCATCTCCAGGGGTCAGGTAAAACAAACACCCAAAAGATTGAGCTGCCACCCAGAAATAAATGAATCCATTCTTTTCCAAGCTTCTTTTTTTTTCCCTTGTGCCACGAACTGGAGTTGGTAACAAGGCACCTGGGCGAGGCAAATTCTCCTCCCCAGTGGGGACAGGGACACAGAGAGGTGACACAGAGAGGTGACACAGAGAGGTGACACAGAGCCTCTCCAGCGTTGCTGGGGACGTTGTGGAGGTTCTCAGAACACGGAGTCCTCGAGGACACTGCAGGGGAGCCCCTCAGCCAGGCTGAGCACCTCGGTCTCGGTGGAGCTGGTGCAGGTCCGAGCTCTCTGCAAGGCAAACACCCCTTGGAGCTGGGGCTGGGAGGGGGCTCGGGCTGGGGGAGAGCTCAGAGTTCAAACTGGTGCATTTGGAGAGGGATTGACCCAAAATGTTTCATGGTTTAGGAGCTCAGAAGCGTTGGAGGATCCAGCTTCTGGCTGGAGTTCCCTGAGCTGCTCATCCTCTGTTCCTCCAGCCCTGCACCCCCAAATTCCACCTTTTACCACATTTTACAACATTTTATCTCATTTTATCACATTTCACCACATTTTACCATATTTTATCACATTTCACCACATTTTACCACAGTAGCCACCCCTCTGTAGCCAAGGACAAAGAGCCCAGAGGAGCTGGAGGGTACAGAATCACAGAATCATTAAAACTGGAAAACACCTCCAAGATCATCCAGTCCAACCTTCAAAACCACAAAATCCCATCACAAAGGGCCACATCCAAAATCCAAGAGGTTTTTGAACACTTCCAGGGATGGTGACCCCACCACATCCCTGGGGAGCCTGACCAGGGCCTGGCCACCGTTCCAGTGCAGGATCAGGGTTTGAGGAATTGTTCTGAATTCACCAAAGCTCATTTATGGGGCCACATCCTGCCAGAGCTGCACAAACAAGCGGGCAGGGTGGCAGGGGATGGAGGTGACAGAGGTGACAGAGGTGACAGAGGTGACAGAGGTGACAGAGGTGACAGAGCAGGTTCCCACGGGCCAACACCGTGCAGGGCTTTCGTCACCTCAGCCCTGTTTACACCAATTTAGGAACTCAGGGTTCCCCACAAACATCTTCCCTGTCCCTGGTGACCTCAGCAGGGCCATGGCCTCACCTCTCCAACCTTGTGGTGGCAGCACAGCCATCTCCCTTGGAATAAAGAGACTTTTTTAAAAACAAGGCAGAGCTGCTTCTGAGAATGTGAACCTGCCCCTGCAAGCTCACATTTTCTAGCTGCAGCGTTAATATTTGCTGTTTCTCATATTCTCAGTTGTGATGCCCCAAGCTGTGCTGTTTTACAACATTTAATTAAAAACAAACATTATATGATAATCTTTTAAGCCTGTTTCCTCGACCAGACCATGGAGTAAGAACAATATGCAAAAAATCAAACCCTGTTCCAAGGGGACAAAGGAAAATCAAATTGCTGAGCAGCCCTTCCCCTGAGCAGAAAATGAGGGGTTTATCTTATCTGTAAGATAAATGTATTTATCAGAAGTAACAGCAAACGTAGAAAGGTTTAAATCCAGTTTAACAGCAGGAGGAAAACATTTTGAATTGTTAGGCTGAACAAAATCAGCTCTCCAGGAGTCACCCAAGGCAGAGCTCTCTGCTGGGCTGGGGACAAACTGCATTTCCCTGCACAAGGCAGAGCCACAGGTGCGCCTGAAATTCAGTGCACAGAACTGAAATTCAGTGTACAGAACTGAAATTCAGTGTACAGAACTGAAATTCAGTGCACAGAACAAAGCACTGGGCAGCAGCACTTCATCCCCTGTGTTGGTTTTTAACCCTTCCCAAAACACAACATCTGAAACAAAGCCAGATCCAGAGCTGCAGCAGACTGGGAGCTGTCCTGGGCAAAGGGAGCACGGGGATGGCAAAAACAGCCTCAGGAATTGCTAAATTCAATTTATTCAGTGGCCATGGGGTTGGACTTAATGGTCTTAGAAATCTTTTCAAGATTTAATGATTCTGTGACCCTCATTGCTCTCAGACTTACAGAGAAAAAGTACCACACAAACACAAGCATTCATTTTGGTTAAAAATTAAATGAAATATAAAATATAAAATACAAAATATAAAATATAAAATATAAAATACAGTAAAATAAAATATAATGAAATAAAACATGATTTTACCTCGTAGTCAATTGGGAAAGGGTCTCGGAATTTGTTGCTGGGCGTTGGGATTGGTGGGAACAGTTTCCTCCAAACGTGGTTTCTGGAAGAAACAGCAGAGCAGGGATGTGAGAGCTGCTGCTCCTGGGGATGAGGGACCCAATAAATCGAGCAGCAGCACTGGCCAGCCCCAGGAGCAGCCAGCTCTGCCTGCAGCACCCCAGCCAGGGATCAGGGTCCCCACTGGTGATGCCTTGGACTTTGGCTTTTTTATTTTTCAGAGTCTCTGCTGCTTAGTGTGTAACTCTGAAACTTCATGTTAGGTATCAGTGAGTTCTCTTCACAGGATAGTTAAACAAAACAATTCCTTTCTAGCTGGAGAATCAAGGATAACTGGTGCCCAAAAAGCAGAAACAACAGCAAAGGGAAAGAGGGGAAAGTCAGGGGGCTGAGACTTCATAGCCTGAGCTGTGTTTGGATAACTGACCCCAAGATGAACCAAAACTTATAAAAGTGTAAAACTTGTGACCAAGGTCTATTTTGGATTTGATTTGGGTGCAGCCCTGGCTGGGCTCTTGCCCTGCCCAAGGTGAATCCTTTCAATACATCCCTATTTTATCCTTTCAATAAATCCCTATTTTATCCTTTCAATACATCCCTATTTTATCCATTCAACAAATCCCTATTTCATTTCTTTTGCCCTGTCTGTCCCAGGTCAGCCTTTCCAGCCCACGCTGGGGCTGGGCAGTGTTCTGGGCCCTGGGGACAGGCAGGTGACAAGGAGCAGGTGGGTGAGGCTGTCCCCAGCCTGCATCCCAAGCAGTGCCAGGGCTTTGGGGCTGTCAGCAGAGAAATGAATTGCTCTGAGCTGTCTGCTCCTGCTCCTGCTCTTCCCAAGGGCTCTGCTGTCGTGTTCCTGCTTTGGACAGCCAAGTGCTCGTGCTCAGGCTTTGCTTTCTGGACATAAACTGCCAGTGCCTCGTGGCAGGAGAGCAACCACAACTAATTGTGTGCCTTGGGAGCTGGCAGCAGGCAGGGCAGGGCACCAGGGATGCTCCAGCAAATGGTTCAGCTCAGGGCTGGAATAACTCACCCTGAGAGCCTTCCCTGGCTGGGGTTTGTGATAGCTGGGGCTGCAGAGGGCACTGAGTGCCCTCCTGCCAGCTAAGGGGAGCACGTTACTGACTGCATCCTCCTCTGGGCTGAAAATGTCATTCCTAGGGGAGGACAGGAGCTGCTCACTCCTAAAGGCAGAGAGCAAACCAGGAGAACATCCAGTTGTGGTTTTTATCAAGACTCTAACCCCATCAGCCTCTGCCCAAAGAGTCCCAGAGGGGCCCTTTGCCTTGCAGCACTCCTCCCAAATGGTGGGCTTTATCCCTGGTGCCTGCAAGTACACAGAAAAAATTTATAGAGCTCTTTGCTGTAATGAAATTCCTTCTAATGGCTGCAAATCGCATGAAACCTGAAACGATTCCGTGGCTTGAATTGCAGAGTGCACTTCATGAATTTTCAAGAGCAGTAAAAACAGAGAGTACTAATGAAACTGTGATCTAGGAAACCTGCTCGATTTTTCTTTTTTTAATATCTGCAGGTACAACCCTGTGTTTCATCTTCTTACACTCCCCCATGCTCCCAGGGCTGAGGATTAGAGAAGGAGAGGAGCAAGGAGCAGCAGGGAAGGCTGGAATAAGGTGAGCAGCTCCACAAAATTCAGTGTAGTAGGGAGGTAAAATTTTCATCACATTGGCAAAGAGAGAAAGTAATGAACCTTTGGGTGTTGGGGAATTTTATACTGGAGAGAAACTCCTGGAAGCAACCCAGGTAGCAGCAAGCAGCTGAACCAGGAAAAACTCCCTGAAATTTGGATTAAAATCATGAAATGCTTTAGTATAACATCTCCAAGTTGAGTAGAATTGTACCCTGGATTTATTTCTCCCCCTGTATTTGTGTTCCAGGATCTCCAAAGGGGGTAAATGCAATATTCAAATGCTTGCAGAACTCCACAGGAAAACATGGAGCAGGGTGACTGCTGCTAGCTGGGGTCGGTCCTGCTGGCCCAAAGAGAGAGGAGAGAACTGGAGAGGATGCTGAGCAGGGGAGGACTCCAGCTCCAGGACAATCCATGAAAGAATCATGGAAAAAAGACAAACTTGGGCTATTTCAGCAAGACATCAAGGCTGCATAGCTGGGACAAGCAATGAACTCCTGGGGACTCCATCTGGGCTGTTCCTGCCAGACCCTTCCTGAGCAGAGCTCTGCTAATTCAGCTGCCCTAAGAACAGCTCCCACAGGCAGAGCTCATTCCAGCTCATTCCAGTTCATACCAGTCCATACCAGTTACCAGAGCTCATTCCAGTCCATGCCAGTTCATCCCAGTTATCAGAGCTCATTCCAGTTCATTCCAGCTCATCCCAGTTCACACCAGTTCATCCCAGTTACCAGAGCTCATCCCAGTCATCTCAGAGCATCCCTGCACACAAAACCTTTATCGGATAAACAGCCAAGGATGCATCAGGATGACCAAGGAATAAAAAGGCACCAAAGGAATGAGTAAGGAATGAGTAAGGAATGAGCAGTGCCGCTAAGGGGAGCTGTGGTTGCTGTGAGCTGGCAATTGCAGCTTGCTGCATATTTCAGGGATCCTTTAATTCATCACTTATGGTTTGGCTGCCACAGACACAAATCCAAAAGTGTAGCTGGGCTTCCTCACCACATATTTGGGGAGTTTTGCTTTTATTATATAGCATCCAGAGCCCCTAGGTAATTAAAAATAAATTCAATATTTCGAATACTCAAAGCAAACACCAGGGGTCTGGGTATTTTGGCCATGGGGGATGCTCTGAGCAGCTTTCAGCAGGGATAAATGAAGATTCCTAGGAAAATCACTGACCCCATCAGGTGCTTTTAAGTGAAGAAATGAGATAAGGACAAACAGGTTTTTAACAAATTTTAACAAATTCACCTCACTCAATATATGGGTTTGTTGTACAAGATTAAATTGAATAACCCTCTTACCCCACCCTGAAAGATATTACTGATAATTTATGTTTGATTATTTTTGCTCTGTATATTTAGAGAAAATCAGCTTTTTTCTCAGAATTAAGCAAAAGCTTGTGACATCTCCCCACACTTGTTGAATACTCAGTCCTGAGATTTATTTTAAAATTTAATTAAAAAAAAAAATAAAAAGCTAATACTTACAATTTGCATATTACAGCAACAAGCAGCAATGTGCAGGACAGGGACACACAGAGCAGAGTGAGAACCCAGGCTGTGGAATTCTCCAGTTTATTTTGTCCTGAATTTTAAGGGGAAAAAAAGAAATTAAATGTATTCTTTTAGTACTATTTGAATGTATGTATTATTTGAAACGTGTTTAGAATTTTAAAATTGTAACTCTTTCATCAGCTGTTTAATGTGGTTGCATTGAAATCAAATTAACATGCAGATTGTTAAGACTTGATACCTAGAATAAAAAATGAAATGCAGAGCTTCAAGAAGAGTTTCTGTGGCACTGAATTTCTGATTTCAACTTTTTATTTTGATGTAAAGGAGAGAAAAGTGGCTGAGAAAGCGGCAGGAACCTGTAAGGAAAAGAAAGGAAAACTCCTTTCCATGAGAAAAAAACTGAATTAAGTGCTCCTGTCCTTGGATATTGCTGAGATTCAAATACATTTTTAGGGAAGAGCAATTTTGTTTTGCCCTCAGAATGAATCTTGCTGTGTAAGCCAGGTGGGGAGGTCAAGGGGATGTGTTGGAGAAAGGAGCCAAAACACTGAAAATTCGAATTCATGACACAAGAGGAGAAATGTAAACAGAAGAGTGTAAGAGAGTGTTTTTGAGGTGAAAACAAGGAAGTTAAGAAACTCCAACGATAAGAGCAAAGGAGGATGTCTAGGCACAAACAGCTGATAACGTGCAGTGATAAAGGAACTGTTATTTCCAGAACAACTTGTTCAGCAAGCAGGAAATACAAAACAGAGTGGGCCAAATGATCAGGCTCCAAAGATGCTAAAATCATGTTCTTTTTTCCCCCAACATTTAAGGGGTGGGATCATTTCAAAAAATTAAATTCAAAGCACTGCTTGCCTGTTTCTATTAAAATTCTTTGATGTTGGCCAAGCTCCTGATGAGGCAGAATTTGCTCCCCAGCAATGGGGATGACAAAAAAATGCTAAAATCTTTTTTTTTTCCCTCAGTATTGAAGGGCTGAGATAATTTCAGTGAATTAATGGCTGACATAGTCTTTCATATTTATTTCCAGCATGAACATCACAATGAGGGCAGGGAAACACCTGAAAAAAAAAACCTGAAGAGATGCAAAATTTCAAACAACCTCTGGAAATATCCACAAAGCATTGCCTACAACCAGTTTATTTTGAATTTGGATGGATTTAAACCCCCTGGGCATTAACAAGCCAGGTTTTTCCTTCCAATCCCACTTTTCCTGTTTGCTATTTGAATCCCAGGATGCTGCAATGGGAAAATGGGAATTCTTACCGACAGCAATGGTTTCACTCCAGTCACTCCAGACCCCCCTGGCACGACAGATGTGGTTGTGGTTGGCCCTGACCCTGCTGGAGTAGCTGCTGCTGCCATCCACCCGCAGCTGGAAGCTGTTGGAGGAGATTCTCAACATCTGGCAGGAAAACAATTTGTGCTGTTAGACATTGATTCAGTCCCAGCCATTCAGAAAAAAAAAAAAAAAAATTATATTTTTATTGTTTTTATTAACTGCCAGCAGCTCTGCTTTGGAGGTAAGAGCTCCATTTTTGCAGCTCCGTTTTTACAGGTGTAACTTCTCCCAGCACACCAATAGTCCAGGGAAAATTCCTGGAAAATGCCTCATTTTTTCCTATTCTTCCTCCAGATTCTCAACACAGCATTTTCAAGATGGTAAAAAAGCTGTTCTGAACCCAGATGCACAAACTGAATAAATCCAATTTTGTCCTGCTCTCCCAAATTCCTCGGGGATGGTTGAGCATTGAGGAGAAGAGGAAGGAAATTCCAGTTGTAGAGGACAGGGATGCTGGATAATTTTGGATGCTGGAGAAGCAATTACCTGCTTGTTACCTGACTTCAGGTTGATGAGATAAAATTCATATTCAAAACATTCCTCGTGGAAAGGAGAAATTGGCTTCTCCCACGTGGCCAGGAGATCATTTTGCTCCAGGGATATGCTGATATTTCTGGGAATATTCACTTTCTCTGCAAAAAGAAAACTGTACTGGTGAGTTATTTACAGAGACAAGTTGAAATACTAAAAAATGAACATTTTATAGACTGATAGTGTTTCCAACTAGGACTGTAATTATTGAATTTATTTCCCTTTTTGGACTGGGAAGATAAGGATTTAGGAGGAATAACTATATTGCTGTAATAGTTATAGGAAAACAGCTTGGAAAATCCACTTAAAAGTTTTGGAAAATTACATTACTGGGGAAAGAGGAATTTATTAAATTAATTTCCACAGAAGTATTAAATTAATGTTAGAACAGTTTGAAAAACTTCATTTCCAGGAAAAATAAAATGCAGATGTAGCCAGGAAAATTATTGGAAAATGGAAAAAAAATCAAAGGAATTCAGCTGCTGTTATGGGGATGATTTCTAAGAAGAAGATATGTGATTTCTTTCTCTGATTTGTGATTTTTTTAAAGAGATCTGTTATCTGCTTACCAAAAAAGAAAAAGGCATGGAACTAATGAGGGAAAGTAAATGATTTGTGTGGACAATCATTTTATTCCATACTCTAACTCCTTCCTTTACAGGACAGGGTTAACTTCAACACCACATGTCTTACTCCTTTTTAAAAAAGGCTGCTAAATTAAGGGTAATAAAAATTGTGTTTTAAGGTATATTGACTAAATCAACTGAAAAATAATATTGGAAATAATGCTTTGGCTAGCAAACAGAATAACTAATTGCCTTTACCAGCTTTTAGTATTTCCATTCTATAATTTAAAAGAGATGATTAAAATCAAATTTAGCTAAAACAATCCAGTTATTTCTTGCAATTTCCTTAAGATGGCAATACAAAATCAACGCATCCTTTCCCCTGCACCAAGAACCACTCAATCCAACAGACTTTCCTCACATTTTGACAGTGCTGCTGGACATTTTTGATATTTATTGAATGTATCCCTACTCACCGATGGCATTTTGGTTAAATAACTGCTGGAAAGGTTTGATTGCTGCACGCTGGCTGGAGCCATTGATGTGAATGACAATGAGGTTGTCAATCCCAGCAGGTTTAATCTGAGTATTTGCAAATCTGCACTCAGTGTTCCTGCTCCTCTTGTCCTGGCTGTAAGTGGGGCATTCCTCAGTGTGTGCCTCATACCTAAATTAAAATTAAAATGCTGATGAGACAGGGTGCTCTGAAAGAAATCCACTGCTGGCTGCAAAAGGAGCAAACACCAACCTGTAAAACAGAAAATATTGGGTGTCCCCTGGTGCCCCTGGGCCAGGGAGCCAAGTGCAGCGGAGAGAGACGTTGCCAGGGGTGGTGACACGAGTGACACAGGACACGTTGGTGACAGAGGTGTCTGCAGCACCTGGAGAGACGAGGAAAAAACCTCACTGCAAGAATCATAAGGAGTTCCTGCTGCTGAAACACTGATTCCAGCTGGGGCCATCAGAGCTGTGTGTGCGGCATCCAATTCTCTCCCTTTTCACGCAGGGCTGTGGCTGGGAAGGATGCAGGGTCCTGAGCAGAGTGAAAAAAGCTCCCAGCACCGCGTATTTCATGTGCAACAAGGCAGCAAAGTCCTCAGGGGCACCGGGCTGGGTTAACTCAGCCTTAGCAAGGCAGTGTTGGAACATTTTACAGCTGTTATTGACACTTGGCACCTCCAGATTGCACCCCAGGCTCCACTGCAGCACAGAAAGGTCTGGACTCAATCCTTCTGTAGCAGGTAGAGCAGAAAACGCTGTGGTTTTATTTTAAAGAGATAAACCTGTCACCTTTTAATGTTTAGTGCATAGATTGGGGCAGAGCACAACATGCAGTCCTTCCGTGGGTTCCAGAATAAAACACCCAGCCCTATCTGGGTTTCAGAATAAAACATCCAGCCCCTCTTTGGGTTTCAGAACAAAACACCCAGCCCCTCTTTGGGTTTCAGAATAAAACACCCAGCCCTATTTTGGGTCTCAGAATACAACACCCAGCCCTGTTTTGGGTTTTACAATAAAACACCCAGTCCTGTTTTGGGTTTCACAATAAAACACCCAGTCCTGTTTTGGGTTCCAGAACACAACATCCAGCCCTGTTTTGGGGTCCAGAATAAAACATCCAGCCCTACCTGGATTTCAAAACACGACATCCAGCCCCACTTTGGGTTCCAGAACACAACACCCAGCCCTACCTGGTTCCAGAACACAACACCCAGTCCTGTTTTGGGTTCTAGAACACAACACCCAGCCCTATTTTGGGTCTCAGAACACAACACCCAGCCCTATTTTGGGTCTCAGAACACAACACCCAGCCCTATTTTGGGTCTCAGAACACAACACCCGATCCTCCCCTGGGTTTCCTCACCTGGCAGAGGTGGGAGGTTTCCCTGCACCCAGTCACTGCTCATCTGGAGGTCGCCCTGCAGCAGCAAGGTCCTCACACGTGCGGAGAAGCCGTCGTGCAGCGGCACTGTTCGGACACTGCGAGTCCTCCTGGTGTCATACTTGAAATGAAAAACATCAAATAAACACCACAGGGCATGGGAGGTAAAATAAGGGACCTGCAAAGACTGAGCCAGACACTGGGCAGAGTTCAGTGATTGAGCTCAGTGGGGAGCCAGCACCAAAATCCATCCCCAGGATGAACACTGCAATTCCCAAGGCTCGTCCCAGCAGAGCTGTGTCCACAAGGATGGCTGAGAGGGAATCCCTGCAGTTCCCAAAGTTTAAATCAAAGAGAATAGCAGGGCTTTAGACTTCTTAGGATCCTTGATTTGTTTTTTTATCTCTTACCTCTTCTGGCACAGGGCTCAGGATTTCCACATCGTATCTAACGGTGCAGTTGTTTTGTTCCTGAGCGGGGTTTGGCTCCCAGCGTAACAGCACCTGTGCTAGTGCAGAGACTGTGAGGGTGAAGTTAACAGGTGGCAAAACCTGAACTGGAGGGAGAAAACAGAAATATCCATGAATGTCCAATGCAGTGAATTGTTTACAGCAAACACTGTTTGCAAGCAGTGAGCAGTACAAGCAAATAATTTCATTTCAGTATTATATTCTCTCAACAGCTCCTTGTCAAATATTGCTAATATTTGAAAAAAAAAAAACCTTTAAATATCCAAAACCCCATCACATAAGTGTCTGTTAAAACTTAGCTTAAAAAATGAAAAATTTTACAACAGTTCCAACTTGAAAATTAGTATGCTATATTAGATTTGCCTTGTTAATTAGAGTTTTCATCTTGGTCCTCACTGTCACAGACACATAAGAAACAGGGCTGATGGAGTGATCAGCTGCATGAACAATTCTCACCCACACCACAGAACAGGGCATCGTGGGGGGCTTTCAACCAGAAGACTGACAGCCACAAGAAGTTGCATGTGAGAGTAGAACCAAAATGATGACAAAGAAATTAAGCACAAATGGAAGAAAACATAAAAGGATGGGAACTATAATTTTAAATGACAGGGCAAGAAGGATTCCTGGAGCTGCCATGGAAATGAGGAGGATCTCAAGCTGGGGGGAATGTTAGCATATAAATAGCAGGGCAGTGAAATAATCAATCTGCTCTCCTCCAGTTCTTCAAGCCTGCCCTCCCTAATTTGCCAAATCCAAGGCAGTTGAGGACCCCCAGCATCCCTGGCAGTGCCCAAGGCCAGGCTGGATGCGACTTTGAGCTCCCTGGGACAGTGGAAGGTGTCCCTGTCCATGGTAGGGGTGGAATTGTATGTGTTTTAATGTCCCTTCCAACCCAAACCACTCTGGGATTCCATGATCAGCCCCCTCTTCCCTCCTGTGATTCCAAACTTTGATGCCCAGGAGTTGAGTTTTCAAGCACACCCATTGCAGTAGGAAAACTGCCCCATCATGTTGGCCTAGGAACCAAAAAAGCAGCCAGTTTCTCAGGCTGCTGGAGCCTGGTTCTCAGGCTCTTCAAAACAAAAACACAAAACAAAAAATATGACACCTACAATATACATAGCTCTAGTCACAGGGTGTATTTTTAGAAAAGTATTTCTCCTCTATCCAATAAAATATCTGTAAATTGTTTTCCACAATGTACACTATTTAAATCCATAATTTCCTTCAATAAATACTCTTTCTTACTCATATAAAAAAGTCACCATATTACTGTAACCATCACACTCCAAAAACCACAGACAGTAACACCATAAAGGCTCAGAAAGCCCCAGCATAAGTTGTGTCTCCATGACTCGAGAGTCTTTCCTCCCAAAGCAAACCA
>PYHW01010591.1:692925-714537 GCA_013186435.1 Turdus rufiventris | reverse complement strand
CTCTGATCTCATCTCCCTGTGTCGCTCTGATCTCATCTCCCTGCGCCGGCTCTCCCGGAGCGGGGCCCCGCCGTGTGTGGGTGAGTGCGGGGCGGCGGGGCCGGGCGGCGGAGCGGCCGTGCCGCCGATGTGGGCTGAGCTCTTGGTTGTGCCCCGCAGGGCCGGGCTGCGGCTGCTGCGGCGGCGGCACGGCGGGAGCGGCGCCATGAGGCTGCAGGCGCCGCAGTTCCAGGCGCTCTTCACGCCGGGGCTGCGCAGCGTGGCCGGTGAGTGCGGGGCGGGCAGGCCCGAGAAGGGCCCTGAGGGCAGCTCAGGAGGGATAGCAGGGACATCAGGGACACCCCTGCCATGGCAGGGACACCTCCCGCTGTGCCGGGCTGCTCCAGCCTCCTCCAGCCTGGGCTGCTCTGGGAATTCCATCCCAGGAAACCTCACTGCTAAACTATCCTCCCTCACCTCCCAGCCCTGCCGCTCCCTGCCCTGTCACTCCCTGCCCTGATAAAAAGTCTCCCCCAGCACTTTTCCGCTCCCAGAGCCTTCTCCGGGGACACTCAGAGCTCCTTTTCCCCTTTTAGGCCGATTCCGTGATGCTCTCTTGTTCCTGGGGAAATTTGGGGTCATGGCTCGCTGTGCTCTGCTGTAAATAATGGGAATTGTTTCTCCTTGTCATCCCCTGACTGTTCAAAATGATTCCCAGCCCAGAGTCCCCAGGACCTGCCAAGAGTTAGGTTTTCAGAAAAGCTTAAAAAAAAAAATTAGAATGCCAGGGGCAATACCTGATGTGCCCAGCTGTGCCACACATTAGTGCGTTTTGCATGAAGCTGTGAATTATTTGCATATTTGCATATTTGAGTGTTTATTGCTTCATCTGGGATCTTAATTTTGTGAGAAGGCAGATTATGGCTGATCGTGCCACGGGTTTAGTGCTGTTTGGTTTTTCTTCCCTTCCCAGAACTGTTTGAGAAGAAGAACTATGAGCTGAGAATAGCAGGAGGGGCCGTGAGGGATTTGCTGAGCGGAGTGACACCACAGGACGTCGATTTTGCCACCACAGCTACACCAGCAGAGATGAAGGAAATGTTCACAGCAGCTGGGGTTCGTCTGATCAACAACAAAGGAGAAAAACACGGAACCATCACTGCCAGGGTTGGTTTGGCATTTGTGTGGATCTTTTCTGCCTGCCTGTGGATGTGCAGCGTGTCCAGTAGAAAATTTGTTCCCTATTTAACTATCACAGCAAGAGTTTAAATGCCTGGAGTGATTTTTGTGATTATTCATTGTAAAATACAAGTCATTATAATATTTCAATGCACGTAACCCATTCATGCTGCTGTGTCATCACCAGAAAAGATATTGTTGGCTGCCCACACATGATCCTAATGTTTCCTGCTCCTGATTTCCTCTCAAGTTCTGTTTCCTCTGCCTTGCTCTTAGTCCATCTCCTGCAGGCTCTGTAGAGAATAAATAATATCAATATTATCCTCAGAAGTTCCTATTTCCCAGCTCTGTATGAAAACACTGCACACGTTGCTGTGCATGTGTCCACCTGCTGTACACAAACACTGAACAAATGAGCATTTCATTTTTGCATTTCATTTCCTTTCATGCTTGTGTTGAGTAACAGTGTCTGGGATTTGCAGCTCCATGAAGAGAATTTTGAAATTACCACTCTCCGAATAGATGTGGTCACGGATGGACGGCACGCGGAGGTGGAGTTCACCACGGACTGGCACAAGGATGCTGAGAGGAGGGATCTCACTGTCAACTCCATGTTCTTAGGTAAATCTGAAAAACTCTTAGGTAGATCAAGCAGTGAATTTGAGTTTTGCCAGTGAATTCCGTCTCTGTGTCAAAGGTCTGTATAAATACACGGGATGATCTGACAAATCACACAACTCCTCATTTCCAAATGAGAGTGGTTTTTATTGTGTCAGCCATGTTTGGAAATTCATTTTCTGTTTTCTCATTTTTTCTAGGTTTGGATGGCACTCTCTATGATTTCTTTAATGGCTATGAAGACTTGAAAAACAAGAAAATCAGATTTGTGGGCAAGGCAGCTGAGAGAATACAAGAAGATTATTTGAGAATCCTGAGATACTTCAGGTAAGAGGTTTTGCCTTTCCTTGCTAAATAAACTGTATAAAGTTTCAAAAACATGCAAAAATCCACCAATGATATAAAAAGAGTTGTAGTTGTCTACTTTCCAACCTAAAAGATTTTATTTGAAGTGGAATACTTTTATATAATCTAACATGCAGGGGTTTTATTTGGCAGATTTTATGGAAGAATTGCAGAGAAACCTGGAGATCATGACTCTAATACACTGCAAGCAATTAAAGAAAATGCCAAAGGCTTGGCTGGAATATCAGGAGAAAGGATTTGGGTGGAACTGAAAAAAATTCTTCTTGGAAACCACATCAATCATTTGGTTCAACTTATGTATGAGCTGGATATTGCCCAGTACATAGGTAAAGTGAAATGAAGTTTGATTTTCTACTCCTGTCTCTTATGCGGACAGAATTTTGTGGCAAATTGAGATTTAACTTGGACTTACATAGAAATTAGATTTTATTTTTATCCTGTGCTAACACTCACTTCTCTTATTAACACTTCTTTGCACTTTTTGTGTTTTTAGGGTTACCACTTGATGGGAATTTAGAGGAATTTGCCAGAGTCACTAAAAACCTCCAAAACCTGTCTCCAAAACCCATGACTGTCCTGACATCCTTGTTCAAGGGGAAGGATGATGTCACAAACCTGGACCTGAGGCTGAAAATCTCCAAGGAGGAAAAAAACCTTGGCCTTTTCTTGGTGAAGCACAGGCAGGAGTTAACCAAAGCCTCGGGGTCAGAACCACTTAGACCATACCAGGACTTCCTGATGGATGTGAGTGTACTTCAGAGTGCTTCATTTAGGGCTTCACAGTGAACTGAATTAATTTAAAGACATCTCTAAAGAACAAATCCACCGTGTTTTAGCAGTTCTGAGCATCCTGTGCTCTGGAGCAATTTTTGGACTGATTTAAAAATCAGTCAGGCTGAAAAATGTCATATTCAGTGTGTGACCTTACTTGGGACTGGCAGTTTGAAATATGAAACAGGAGCTGGACCTCAAGGAGAATTTGGCTTTTTTCCTGTGAAATTCAGCTCTGAATTGTGAATGGAAAATCAGTGCAATCCCTGCTGTTCCTCCCAAGGCCCCCTGTTCCTTAGGCAGCCTGGGATGTTCTTCCACAGCAAAGTGAAGTCATTTCCAGGTGAATTCTGCCATTTCTAGGTGAATTCTGCACTTCTAGAGCAGCACCTGATACTGAGGGCAAGAAGCAGCCCCCAGGGCCAGGCCCGTCTGCCACAGGAAAGGTGAGGGAGGAGGATTGCAGCTGTTTCCTGGGATTCAGGGAGTCTCCAAGGATCTCCCAGAGCCTGCAAGACTCAGTTTTAACCCCTGTGAGGCAGGACAGAGCCTTGCTTCCATAGTCCCAGCTTGTCCCAGATCTTGCCTAACAAGGAGTAATGGGAATAGCACAGAGCTGAGCACACCTGGAGCTGTTCCTGCTGTTTCACACTGAACCCTCTCTTTTTTTTTTTCCTTTTTTCTCCTAGTCTAGGGACACTAACACCAACTCCAGGATCCTTGAGCTCCTGAAGTACCAAGGGGAGGAGCAGCTCCTGAAGGAAATGCAGGAATGGACTGTGCCCTCCTTCCCTGTCAGCGGGCACGACCTGCGCAAGATGGGGGTGTCCTCTGGCAAGGACATTGGGACAGCACTGCAGCAGCTCAGGGAGGAGTGGAAAAAGAGTGGGTACCACATGGATAAAGAGGAGCTGCTGAGCTGCCTGAAGAAGCTGTGAAGTGAATAATAACACAACTGTTGGTGCCCTGAGTGGAACTGAGCCTCACAGCCAGCTGAGCATTTGTCACGTTGAACATTCTCATGACTAATTCCTGACTTCTGCAAGGACAGGTTTCATTTTGTAACAATGTCAAACACTGTTGGCCAAATTCCACCTTCTCAAGCTCTCTGTGCTGGTTTTAGTGATAAATATTCACTATTCTGTCATGACTTAGGGCATGAGAGGTGATGGCAAGATTTTTCTCCTTCTGACTTCCTATATCCAAAAAAAACCCCAAAATTCCCCTCAAAAGGTTGTTTGCATCCTCTAGATGCAAATCAAAAATCATGGAGAGGTTTTCATGTGCCTAGGAGACTGTGTGGAAATAACAGGCTCTACCTTAACTCTTTGGGAAATATTCACTCCAGCAGCTCCCAACAGCCTTACCATAGAAAACCAGAATGTTTTCTGGGACTATTTTTATTTTCCAGAATTCCAGAATCAGTTTTAGGTTAAAAGGATGAGTTGGCTGAGTGAGTATCATGAATGTTCAGTAGTTTTTCAGTAACGTCTCACTGAGTAACTAAATCCACAGCAAGCTGGTGAAGGTTCTATATTGGATTATCAACTTTAGGGGTGAGACAAACGATTAATGTTAATTAACATTAACAAGGGCAGATCCAGCTCCTTGCCCTGGGAATTTGGGGATTTGGAGCAGAGCTATTCCTGGTCCTTATGAATGTCTTCCTAACCTTGGGATTTTTGGTGTGGTGTTAAAAAATCTGGGAGCAGCTCTTGTGTGTATAAATCTTGTTGCAGGTTGAAGTTTTCCTACAGAACCGTGGTAACAAATAAAACTCCTTGGGATTTCATTTTCCTTGGATATCATTGTGCAACACTAGATGGCAACACTGGAGCAATGCTGGAAAACAAAAAAAATCAGCATTTTGGGCTTTCACACAACTTCCCAGCTGCCTTTGATTTTTCCTGGGATGTCTGGTCCTTTAAATAAATTATCCTGAAGGTGCCTGGGAATTTGTGGGAGCCAGCAAGGGAAGAGGGAAAGTGCTGTTTGTTAGGAAAGCAGATCTCACAAGGACAGGATGGTGCCTAAATTAATGAGGTGATTAAATTGAAGCCTCCTTGGTGTCATTTCTGGGACTACTGAAATCTTGGGAGGGAGTGACAAAATTCAAGGCTGTAGAGAGTCCTTTAAAGATTTCACCAAAGTGAAAATCAGCTTTAGGGCAATGGCTGGGGATGTGGTAAATACTAACTGAACTTTGACCCAAAATTGCTGTCAGGGTCCAACTCCCCTTGGAGAGAGGATTTTTAAGGGACAAAAACTTGAAATTTATGATCTTGGCATGGACCAAATGGATGCTTTGGACAAAGTTTAGCAGGGAGAGCTTCCCAAGAGTGCTGAGCTTCAATTTCCAGCTGTTTGGAATCCAGCAGGATCCAATCCTGCTCCCAGGTTTAAGTGTAAAGGGTTGTGCAGCTGTCAGGGAACCTTTGCACAACTTTGTCCCTCAGGATTAAGGATGACAACCCCAATCATGCATATGAACAGCAAGGAATGATTTATTTAAATTGATGCTGGTAATGATTAGCCTGAAAAGACTTTAATCAGAATTATTTACTACACAGTATAGGGAGTTACAGCTGCTGTAGAGAGCATTATTAAATCCATCATTTCAAAGCCAGCTTAATTATTAGTAAGTAGAAATGGATAGGTTTAATTGGATTTGGTCACTAAAAGCAGGGGGAGCCCCATTTCCTGCATCCCTCACTGATAACACACAGGATCCTGCTACAAATCTCCAGGGCTCACAAAAAACAGCAAAACCAGATTATTCCACAAGCAGCTCCATGAACTGTCCTGCTTGGAATTCAGTGCAGGGAGCACCTGTGTTCCAACACCTCTTTAAAGGTTTGAGGTTTCCATCAGTTTATTGAGGATCTCTGGTTATCTTCCACTAAAATTAACTCCTAGGAAAATGAAAGGCATGAAATAAAAAATACATATTTTAGGCAAGCAGTACCAGTTTGGGATCTGGAGAAACGCTGGGTTTAAATAAACGCTGCTTTATAGAGCACAGGCTATTTAAACAGCAAATGGGGAGGGAAGAGATGAAGTTTGATACACACGTGGCCAAGTAAAGCTCTCCACAGATTACTTGACTAATTAAATGATACTCACAATGGGTTTTAATGACCTGACAAGCTCCCCTCTCATTCCTCACCTGCTCTGTCCTGGGCCAGTCCAGCCAGCACAGACTTGGAAGTGAAACTTTGACTTTTTGCAGCCAACTTGTTTAAAACACATCATAAACCCAAACATTTCCCACCGTGACAATCAGCAAAACCAGGTGAGTTTTGAAACAAATTGAATTTTATTCTTTGCAAATATTTGCAAGCCACAAGATTTGTCAGAAAAGTTGTCCCAAAAGGCAGAGAGAAGGAAGAGTTAAAGCAGAGACTGGGCTACTCCTGGAGCAGTTTACAGAGCAATTAAAGGTGACAGAGGAACAAATGAGCTGCAGCACATCCAGAAAGAGCATTAAAAAAAAAAACAAATGAGTATCTGAAATGTTTCAGACCCAGTGTACAAGTGGTTCTACCTATTTGTCAAAATGAAACTAAAAGAAATGAAAACTTGCAAAGTCACAGGCTCTGACTGGGGGTGTTGGTGATGCTGCAAGGATGTTTGAAAATGAGCAAATCTGTGCTGTAAATCCTGTGATCCCTCAGCCCTGCCCACTGAATTCTTTAATTCATTAATTCAATTAATTAATTCCTGCATGAAGCACTCAGCCAATCAATGGGGTAAAAGTAGTAAATATTCTTAAAATCTGTTTCCTTTGATTAGCTCTCCTAAGCAGTTGCTGTCTGTATTTTTCCATACTGATGTTCCAAATTTTCCCGAATTCCCACCAATGGTTTTCTCTTCAAAAAAGAGAAAAGCAAGGAAAATATGAAGCAGTGTAAGGACCGATCCCCCACTCCACACCCTGGAGCGCTGCATCCTCTGCTGCCTCCCTGTAAGGACTGATCCAGCCTGGGAAGTGTCCTGGACTCCAAACACCACACAGGCTCAGCACATGGAACAGCATCATCAACAACACAATTTAATTGCTGTTAATTTACTCTTGACTTACCTCAGTTATATCAGTTTACATTTGACTATATACACAAAACACCAAAAATATGCTTACTCTGGATTCAATCATTGCCATTTTAAATTGAGAATCCAAACAACCAAAACCCCAAGGAACTGAACATTTAGAAGTTCAGTGACAGCAGAGAATCCTTTTGAAATTTCCCCTCCCCATCCCCAAGTGAACTCTCACACCCAGGCAGCACAAGGTGCTGGGAGCACCCTCCAACTTGTGCCACCACCAACCCCCCTGAGGGTCACAGAACAACAGACAGGAGGGACTTGGAAGGGAAAAGTAAAAATGACCCAAATGTCCAGCCCAGGTGTGCTGTGTGTGCAGGGCTGGGGGAAAGCCAGGCCTGGCTCCAGTGGATTCACACACAGAGCATTCAGAGTCACCTCTCACACCCCTGCTGGCCTTTCCAAGCTTGTCATGAATCATTATCAACATCCACAAAGTTTTCGGGGTGAAAATGAGCCATCATCACCCTCTGTTTGCTCAGAGCCACATCCCAAACCTTGCTTTTCACAGTTCACTGCCAAGTCAGGGCACTGCACATGGAATCCAAGGTGTCTGAGAAGAACAGAAGCAGCACAGAGGTAGGAAGTTTCAAAGAACTAAACCTGAGTTACACATTTAATCTCTACATACCTGGCATGACAAATACCCAGCAGCAAGTCCATGCTTTGGGGAGTTTTTCCAGCTGCAGGTGCCACAGTGCCATGGGAATTCAGCCCCTGCTGTGCCAGCCTTGGCCCTCAGCTGATCTGTCCTTGCTACACCTGCCTGGAGCCTGGCAGAGAAAAGCAAGCACTGGCTCATGTCTTAAACTTGACTACTTTTACATCACTGTGAAGAATTTAAGAGTGAATGATAAAAGCTCATAAGAAAAACAAGTGCTTATGTGCACAAGCACTGAAAAAATCTCCGCTGCCATCACCAAAGTGCATTCTGAGAGGAAAAAAAAACCAAAACAATAAATCAGTGGGAAAAGCTGCCCCAGTTTGCACCCAATTTGTGGAGCACAGATAAAATAAAAACCAAACCAAAGCTCTACCAAGAAACCTCCCTACAAAAAAGCACTGTCTTTATTTCTGTTTTATTTGGAAATTTTTGCTCTTTGTAAGGTGATAATGTGAAATTTTACTTTATGATCTGAAAGTTAAAATAAAACAATTAAAAGAGAATTTTCCTTCCCTTTGTGACAACAAGTAGTACATAAAAATCACCTCAGTGGGGTGTTTTAGAGTCCTTCCCAAACCTGGACATCTCCACTGGAAAATTACCCAGCAATAATTTGGGGAATAATTGAAGCACACTGAACAGAACATGACAATGCTGTTTACCCTCTGGGAATGACCTGTGCACTTCTTACCAACAGTTTAAAATTTAAGACTTCTAAAGTCAAATGGACTAAACAGATGAGACAACTTGTAAGGAACAGACACTTCCCCACGGGTTCCATCCTGGGAGGAGCTGCAATTCCAGCACTCAGAAACTCTCAGGCTGCTTCTCTCTTCCATGGTTATTCAGCAGCAAGCTGAGGAACAGCACAAGCAGCAAACCTGAAGGATTTCACAGAGTTAGAAGCAGGGATTCTCAGCACACCACGTGTCAGTGTGTTATGGCAAAAACTGCACAGCAGGTAACTATCTACCATCCCGGGAATATTGCATCGATCTGACTCTGCTTATTGGGATTTCAGCTGGATTTTAGCTTCCATCCCCCTTCCTTCCCTGCAAGTGGGAATTACACAAGTCCAGTCTCAAGCGTGTCCATGTGGATCAGAGATTTCCTGGCGTCCCCCGAGGATCTGCACTGTGCTGTCTCAGGAACAGCCCGGAGCGCTGAGAACGGCACAGGGAGCTGGCAGAGCCCGGATCTGGGGCTGGGAGGGCTCCTGGGGCTCCTGGGCTGGGGAAGCAGGGAAGCAGCACTGGCCAGGGCCCCGGGGTGTCACAGGCACAGCAGCGGTGAGCGGCCGCGCTCCGAGTCCTCGGCGTCGCCCTCGGGAATGCGCGGCAGCAGCGCCGAGCGCGTCAGCCCCCAGAACTTGGGCGGGGACAGCTCCTTCCTGGTGGCCGTGAACTTCCAGCCCATGTGGCTCCCACAGATCCTGCACTGGGCGATGGTCCAGGCGTACCTGCAGAGCACAGCACAGCCCTGCTGAGGGAAAGGCCTCTGGGAATGCTTCAGTGTCTGGGGGACAACCCCCAGCTGTGTCTGGGTGACAATCCCAAAGTGAATCTGGGTGACAATCCCAAACTGGGTTTGGGTGACAATCCCCAGATGGATTTGGGTGACAATTCCCAGTTGGATTTGGGGGACAATCCCCAAACTGGGTTTGGGTGACAATCCCCAGATGGATTTAGGTTGCAATCATCAAACTGGATTTGGGTGACAACCCCAAAGTGGGCTTGGACAAAAATCTCAAAATGCATTTGGGTACCAAACTGCATTTGGGTACCAATCCCCAGCTGGATTTGGGGACCAATCCCCATCTGGATTTGGGTACAAATCCCCATCTGGATTTGGGTACCAATCCCCAGCTGGATTTGCAAAGAATCCTCAGAAATCCTGCGCTCAGCTCCCATCTAAAACCCTTCACAGCTTCAAAAAATAAAGCAAAAAACCCCACAAACATCCCACCCCCAAAGGCCTCTCTTGCCCCTTTTCAAAGAGAGGAAGCAAGCAAAGCTTTTCTTTGTGCCAGGTTCCAGCAGTGAGAAATGCTGAGAGCCCTAAAGAGGGCTCAGGAAACTTCTCAAAGTGAATTATTTAATGGGAATGAAAGTGATTTTTGCCCTGCCCCTCAAATAACAGGGATTGCTGCACTTCCCACAGCAGCAGGGCTTTTCTCAAATACTTTTATGAGGTACAACATGAATATTTCAAAGCCATCATAGAAGATCTGAGAAAACACAAAAGGATGAGCAATATTAACTCCAGATATTAAAAGTCTCAAATTTTCTTGAGGGAAAGTTAAAACCTGTGACAGAAATGCCAGACATCCTGCAAGTCACTGTTCAGTTCTGTGGGATATTCCAGGAAAAAAATCCTGGATGCAAAAAATCCTGAATGTCAGGCAAACTTTGACATCTGAACACTTAATTCTGTTACTGTCTCCCAGAGGCAGACTCATTATCAATTATTTCTTATGAAAATAAAATCCAAGATAATCAGATCAATACAAATGTTATTAGCTCTTAATTTCATGTAACATTTATTCAGGTTTTAGATATAAAAATGTATCTCAGTAGATTAAATGAATTTATGTATTCTGGCTTTCCCTTGAACTAAAGCTGTGTGAAAACAATTCTGAAAACAGCTGCACTTTAAACAAAACTACACAGAGAAATTTCCAGACAACATGGTTTCAACAGTTTAGATTCTAAACTGTTTTAAAATCTTAATATTTCCCCATTTTAAAAATATTAAATTCTGCAATATTTTATGTGATTTTCCCATTTTATTCTGCATTTTGAATAAATCTAAAATTACTTCCTTATTTTTTACAGGAGTGAAATGATGGCATGTGCCTAAAAAACTCAGTATTTACTATTCCACCCTGCCGGAAAAAGCCAGTTTGGGTGATTTTCTACTAAAAGGTGCTGCTCTTACCCAGGGAACCAGCTGTGCTCTGTGGAGGGCCGTCCACTGAGACTCAGGTTGGAGGCTCTGTACACAGTGAGGGTTTCATGGATGTATCCATGGGGATTCACATAGGCTGCCATGGGCCCACACAAGGATAAGCTGCAACACAAAAATAATTTTGTCAGAGAGCAAGGAAAAATAAAAAAAAATAATAAAAATTAACCAGCCGCAAAGGGAGGAAAAACTGCCAACTAAGCTTAAAGTATTTCAACAGAGCAAAAAAAAAAATCCACTTTTAATAGGGGAAAATAACACCTTAAAAACTGAAAGAAAATAGATGCTAATTAAAATATCATTGCTCAAATTTGCTTAGAATTGCAGGTGCACACAACAGACTCATCCTGTGTATTACTGCAAACAGCAAGTTCCAAGAAAAGCAAGGAAAATGTAACTTTAAAAGTAAGCAAGAATGTTTATTATTGCACCAACTTCTCAGCATCTTCTGTTCAAAGCTCATCACATTGTGATGAGTGGTGTCTGCAATGCATTATTTGATTAGAAGATAAGAAATGGCTTTTAATTACCCCAGCAGCTCCTTATCACTGCTAAAGAAAATCTGTGGGGAGTCTTTGGGAAGCCAAAGCATCTCTGAACCTTGCCATGGTCAGAGGGATGGGCTGGTGGGAGCTCACAAGAGGAAAAGCAGAGACAAGGCTGACAGAAGCAGCAGAAATTTGGGAAATGTCATCGTTGTAAATACGGGAGAAATTGTATAGGGCAAACAGAGAATGGGGCCAGGTATCAGGAATAAGCTTAAATTCTTAAAAGCAAAAAGGGATCACAGCATTTTGTGGTTAAACAGGGACCTTCCCTGCATGCCAACCATCCTGGGAGCCTCTTTATATCCCCTAATTAGTGCATTTTAATTGTGGCCTGCTGACACATAAATGAAGTGCTGAGAAATAAAATTTGGGATTTCAAAAATTTTATTCAGAAATTCCAGGATGAAAAAGTCTTTATGTGACACATTTAGATTTCAAATTGTTCAGTGCAAGGGGCTGGGGGGTGTGGCCAATTTCTGTTCCAATATACCTGGAAATGCTGAGGTTTCCTAACTTTTTATTAAAAAAGCACAAATATAAACTCTTTATAAATATTTACTTAAATTCTATTGGAGCCATGGCAAACCCAGCAGTTTTAAGACTTAACCAGCTTAATCTGCTTTGCTGTGCTCATGTTTGTGACCAAGGAGGTGCCCAAGATGAAGAATAATAAACTCACCTGAATATTTCATTCTTGGTAGTTATTTCTGTGTCTTGGCATTGCTTACAGCACAGAGATGTACACTGGGAAAGAGAAACAAAGAGGATAACTTCATTAATTTCCAGATGCATGTCAGCAGAGGGAAATAATAAAAAATAATAAATAATAAAAATGTCTCTCCCTTTCCATCAGAACACACTTTGGACCAATTGTTTTGTTCATCTGAGCAGCAGTCACTGATGTGGGATATTTTTTCCATGCATTTTACTCAGTTAAACATTAATTATTATCTAAAAGATATAACAATTTTCCTACCAGCCCCTCACAAAAAGATCCACACACAGAAAACTGGATCTGACTTCACAAAGATAATAAATGAGCCAACCTTTTAAGGTCTCTAAAGGCTAATTTAGAAAAAACAACCTTTGCTCTTCTGCAATACAGCACAGAAAAGGCAGATGAGACAAATGCAATCATTAAGTCTTTCTTAAATTTGAGGGTACTGTAGATCAATGGGTTCAATTTCCTCACAAAAATAGGTAAAACATATTGATCTCTCTCATGGAGATGATAACAGATTAATCCATCTTCTACAAATTCTACAAAGCAGAACTAAACAATTCATCACTGACACTGCCCAGAGAAGCAGCATTTAAATCAGCTCAGCAGAACACTCCCATTCATTTTCAGCAGGTGCATTGCTTGTACTTTTTAAGGGAAATTATGTCAAATTCCCCCCAAAAAATGAGCCACAGGGTAATTAATGCCTGTGGAATTTATGGGACACATACAATTACTGAACATGAACACTTCTCAGTAGTACTTGAGTATCAAAGTGTTTTCAGAGTTTCAACTCAGAAAAGGTAAGTGAAATTTAGTCTGATTACAGCCTCAGGCAAAAAGCTGCCCATTTCTGCCTCAGAATTTGAAGAGAGATTTTCTGTCTCCTTTCTTTAAATTTCTGGTGCATGACCTTTGGAAAGAGGATCACTATTAAAATGACCCTCAGGTCACTTTTCCCCACAAACAGGCAAGAATTTAATGACAGTACTTTATAGGCAAACAGGCAAAGCTTCCACTGCTCTGTATCCGTTAAACAAACACAGTTCTGTTATTTAGAAAATACCAATTATTATAAAGAACTGTGCTACACAAAAATAGAACATTTAGAACATTAAAAGGCCATGGCAATGGGAAGAAGGGAAGGGAAACAAGTTTTTGAACATCTAAGAAATAAATATGTGTCTTTAAAAGAAAAAATGTTTAGTCCAGTCTTTAGATTTATGCTCTAAATCTGTGAAGATTTTGCTACAAAATCCACAAGTTTCCATGGTAAAATGATCCTTATTTGTGGTGTCAGTGTGGGGTTGTGATGGTTGTTAACAACACTGGGTTTCTAGCACCATCTCTTGGCTAAAGAAGTGCTGTGCCACACTGAAATACTTCCAACAAAAGCAAATATTATGTTATCTTCATATTTTATGTTTCTTGCTTGCTGCCAAACATAATCCAGCACACAGAGATCATTTTTCCCTTCGAGCAACTTTTGAAGAAAGAACAGAACACCCAAATTCATCTCTGGAAGGATTAGCTGGAAATTCCCTAATTTCTGGAAGAGATTGTAGCAGCCACCCCTGTATTTTGGCAATTTGATGGCCAGTGAAGGAGAACTACTCACTTTGTTCATGATATCCAACTCACAGCGCAGCCTCTGCACAGCACTGCCTATTTTGAGCAACTGGATACGTAAAGCATCATCAATGGGCAGGCAGGCAGCAACTCTGTAAGAAAAATCTAGAAATGAGAAAGCAGCAGGTCTGTTAGAATTAACAGAGAAATAATCCAGCTCTTTCTGTTTACTACAGGTCATTATCTAAGCTGGGGTTTCTTTAAAAATTAGAAAAAAAATTGAAATGTGGGTTCATAAAATCTCGTACCTACTGGGTTTGATGGAAGAGATTCATCTTTGAGGTTCTCATCCCACTCGTGGAGCTGCCTCTTGACTCTTTCCATCAAGGTTTCCTTTTGTTAGAAGAAAAGCCTAATTTAAATACATAGGTATTGCTGTTTTCTTCTCAGGAAAAAAAACAAAGGGAAGCAAAATGTAGAGCAAGCTCTTTTCTCTAAGTGGACTGTAGCTTTTAATTAAAGAATAATTAAAGAATCACTTTGTACCAAATTATTTTAACTGTTTTTGCTCTGAGACAACACAGAAGGAACCAGAATCTCTGCTATCCCTCCCAGACATTTGCTCTAGGAAGGAGGGAACAGAGAGGGAAGCCCTTTCTGATCTCTTTACATTAAATGAAATATAAAATGCTTTAAAATGGAAATTATGAGCCAACAAAATTTAAGCTTTTCTATTATCCCATACTCAGTTATTACAATTATAAAGCTCACTGCAGGTTATTTGATTTAAAGGTGAACTTACAGCATCATAGAGAGAGTAGAGCCAGGAGGGCCAAGATGTCAGACTTGCACAGTGGAACTTCCTCTGAAACCAAATCCATAAATATTTATTCTTTAACAAAAAAAGATTTTAAGGACAGGTTTCTTTAAAAAAACAAACAAACAAACAAATGAAACAGGGGAGACAGACCTGATTATTTAAAGATACAAGAAATGATTCCCATCAGCACTTCATTGTGAAGCTTCCAACCCCATTTTCAGATGCACTGAGGGCTAAGTCGCCTGAACAGGACAATACCTGGATTTTGTCACAAAACCTGTCTCTCTTTTACAGGTATTTCTGATGTTTAGTAATAAAAACTTATGTCTTTCAAAAGGGTTTCTTTCTGAAATGGAGACAGCTCAAAATTTAAGTGCTATTAACAGTGCATCTGTTCCTAAGTCTCCACCAGCTGTCCCTGGAACCACCAAACTTCCACCCAGTGTAATGTCATTTGCTTAATCAACCAATTTTCTCCAGTGATTTCTAAACACAGAAATTTAGAGTTTTAGTTAATAAAAGTCTAAAAAGCTGCACACAACATAACTACATTGTTTTTCAAAAGAGGAGATCATATTGCACTGCAAATATGTACAAATTCAATTTGAATGTCCCCGTTGAGGGCAACTCTCCTCATTTACAAATGACACCAGCAGAGAGATGGAGGTCAACAGGACAATTACCCTGCTCTGGATCTGTATCCCAGGTTCTTCATTTCAGCTTCACTGACAGAATCAGCCTTGGAAAGGGATTCCCACCCCACAGCCCAGTGTTTCTGGGCTCATTAACTCACATGAACTTGGGCAGGAACTCTGAGAATTGAGAGCTCTTTGCTATCAATGGAGGTTTTTATTTGATTTTGAGGGTACAAGAGCTCGAAACCATTGAAGAAAAAAGCAAATCCAAATATGAGTCAAGTTACCAGGACTCTGTATTAATTTCTGGGGGTAGTTCCAAAGATCTCTACAGAGATGGAAGATTTCAAGGTAACTCTCTGTGTCAGTGAACAATGGAATAAATAATAGATACAGATACAAACTGGCAGAGGTTTCCCAGAGAGGCTGTGGACATCCCTGGAGTGTCCCAGGCCAGGCTGGACAGGACTTGGGGACACCTGGGACAGTGGAAGGTGTCCCTGCCCATGGGATGGCTGGGTTTGAGGACCTTTCCAACCCAAACCATTGTGTGATTCCATGAAAAGCAGGAGTTTGGAATCTGCCTTCCCTGCTGTGCCTCCTCCTCTACAGATGGAAGTGGATACTGATTCTCAAGATGCCACCAGAAATTAAAACAAAACACACAAAAACTAAGCAAAGCTGTAGAATAACTTCTCACCTTCTGGTACTTCTGCCACCACTGCCTGATGGCTCTGTCCTGCCAGGAGGGTTTGGAAGAGGGCACCACGTGGCACCTGCTGAGGGACTGCAGCTGCACTGCTGCCATGGTGGGAGGCAGCACTCGCTCAGGCAGGATCTGTACTTTAGCCTGCTGGATTCTGAGAAAGGAAACAAAAGCATGAGGTGTACACTGATTTTTTAAATTTTTTTTTTCAAATACATACATTTTAAAAACTGGATTTTACTGCTTACGGGTATACAGGCTGGTGCAATGGATTAACCACTCCACAGTACCAGAGAATTTAAACAACCCATTCCATCAGAACTTCTTATTTCAGAGCGCTACAGATCTGTTGGGATTGTGGTGGACAGAAGAACAGACAGACTGGCAGTGTCAACACAGCTCAATGTTCCACAATCTCAGCACTACAGATTTAGATTTTTGTCTCCTCAAGTTACTTTTGGCATAAATCATCAGCTCTTCCATCTCAATGCCTCAGTTTAGCTGAAATGCACTTTACCTTCAAACCACAAAAGCTTCTGTGCTCAGCTGGAGGTCAGAATCAGCAGAAACAGGATACAGACTCTGATCAGATTTTAATATCCCAGCATCAAAGGTCACCTCTTCCACAAAGACCTCAGCATATGTTATGTGCCTACTAAGAATGCTGTCCAGCAGGAAAGACTTCATGTTTTATCAGGATTATGCAGCAGAAATCCTGAAATACTGAGGGGTGTGTCATTACAAATTTCTAATTTTCTCACAGGGACAGCACTGATCTGGTAACTTACAATAAATTATAAGATTATGTTGTGCCAAAAGCACTCAGGAATCAGAAAGACCAAGAATTATGGAAATGTTCTTCTTGCTAAGGAGCTCTGGACAGTGAATTCCCAGTAACAAAGCTGCTGCTGCTGTCCAAGCAGTGCCACCATGTGTTCCCAAGTTGTAACATCCAGAGTCTGTTATTTGGAGCCAATCAGAGCAAACAGCACAGGTATTCCTCACTTCTTCAGCAGCAGCTCACAAAGCCACAGAAATGCTGCTCCCAGCCTCCTTCCAAAGCAATGTTGAATTGCAGGATACAGGAGAGCAGCTCCAGATTTACAGAACTGGAGCAACACTTCACAAGCCTTGCAGGAAATATTACAGAAGCTCCAGCAATTGTGCTAAGAATTGTCACATGCTCCCAGATCAGCGCTGGAGCCTGGACCTGTGACACTGCCACGGTGCAGGGCATGATGCCAAGGATTTGAAAACAAGGGAACACTCAGCATATTCTTACTGCAGGTTCAGGATCTTGATCAATTTTAGAAATGGAAAAAGGCATTAATTCCATCACATGCTAAAACAAATCAAAGAGCCTCTAAATGTCACAGCTATCAAACCAGAATATAGAAAATAAGAGAATACTGCTATCAAAGTTGAGTTGAATATAGAATTATTTTCTTACCCATCTGACTGTGTTCGGATTTCAAGCACCTTGAACCTCTGCCTTCCTATTGCTTTCACCTTGACTGTTTCAACTCCATATTCCTGCTCTTCTCTGTAGGCATAGATTTCTGCTGTGGTTCCAAAATGTGCTTCCCTCTCATGTGCATTACTAAAAGCAACAGAATTAAAGATGAATTACATTAATTACCCCCCCTCCAAACAGCACTGCTCATTCAGACTCCAGTCTGCCTGCACTGACTGTACATCACTGGTTTGCTCAAAAAAGCAATTTTTGGTGAAATACATTTAACTAATCACAATAACAATTTTTCCATTATAAAGCAACTTCTATTGTTTTGGTTGGTTGGGTTTTATTGCCAGGTGACTTGGTTTTATTTTAGGTCTAGATGTGACACTCTGGGAGCACAGGGATCACCAGTGTGTCAGCTTTTCAAATGCAGACACTGAAAGCACCAACATTCTTCAGACTGACTTCACAACAGGAACTGTTCCCACCTCCCACACAATTAATCCATAGTAAACTGCAGGGAGAAGGAGGAACATTCCCAACTTCTTCTGGCACTGATCAGCTTCTCTCTTTTCCACTTTTCTATCACCTCCTGTCTCTCAACTCTACTGTGAAACATTTGCCAGTGCTTGTTAATTCACATACAAAACAAGCAACAATACAGCTCTCAAAACAAGAATGTGACTTTCACATTTCAGGTCAAGGCTTATTCTTTAACAAGATGGAACAAACAGTTGCTGAAATGAAGAAGATGCTCAAACAAGGAAGCAGATCAGCACTAGCTGTCTCTCCACACAAACACGTGATGCTGTCAAGCACCTACACTGCCATTACACATTGGAAGGCAATTTCTGTTAAATGTTATCGAGCACAGAGCTGATGCAACCATCTGCTTTTAATTTAGTATCCACAGAAACTGTGCTAACAACATGCTGCACACACCAGCACCCCGCCCGTGGCTTTTACCTGTATGCAAGGACAGCAAAGGTTCTGTCTTTCTGAATTAAATTCCGCACCATGCTAACCTCTTGGGGGCGGAAGAGCTGCAGCGGCAGCGTCTGCCCGGGGATCAGCATCACCATCACCCGGGGCAGCACGGGGATCACCTGGCAGCTGTCGTCATCGTGCACCGTCCTCCCGTGGAACTCCTCCATGTCCGAGCCCAGGTACTGCCGAGGGCAAGGAGGGACACTCAGCAAGGGCTGGGAGCTCAGCGGGGACAGGGACACCACGGGGAGCGGCTCTGCTGGCAGGAGAGGCTGGCACAGCTGGGGCTGCTCAGCCTGGAGAAGGCTCCAGGGTGATCGAATCCCAGCAGCTGAAGGAGCTACAGGAAAGATGGACAGAGGGATGGAGGGACAGGACACAGGGCATGGCTTCCCTCTGCCAGAGGGCAGGGCTGGGTGGGATTTTGGGCAGGAATTGTTCCCTGGCAGGGTGGGCAGGGCTGGCACAGGTGCCCAGAGCAGCTGTGGCTGCCCCTGGATCCCTGGAATGCCCAAGGCCAGGCTGGACATTGGGGCTGGGAGCTCCCTGGGATAGGGGAAGGTGTCCCWGCCCAGGGGATGGCACTGGGTGCCYTTTAGGGCTTTTCCAACCCAAACCATTYTATGATCTTATGGTTCTGTGAAAATAAAATTAAGTTTGGGGCTTAAGAACAATACAGTAAAACTGTGCAAAACCCATTAAAATCCCTTCAGGATATATTTAATGGACAACATATAAAAACATACCATATGTGATGTGGGCAAACTGGTATCAAAATTAATGATGTTTGGCTTCTCAGCTTCTTTACCATCTTGGTCTTCCACTTCCATTTCATTGTCATCCTCTTCCTCACTCTCTACTGACAAGCACATACAGAATATTGAGTAGAAGTCAAGACTGAGATACTGAGAAAAACCTGAGAATCAGGGAAATGCATTCAGTATTCCCAGGCTACAGCCTTGCACAGGGAAATAAACCAGAGGAAAATAATTTTCTTGCTGTTACAGCAAAATCATTTTTCTATAGAAAGGGTCAAAAGCTGGTAATTTATTTCTGAAAGGCTAGAGAACAACTTCCCTTGGAAGAAAACAATAAACAAAGGCTGTCAGTTCAGGTTTGCAGTACAATGGTACTTCCTTATCTCAGCCCTAAAGGTTTTCTGTCTGCACACCAGGATCCAGATAAATTCATTCCTTGTAGGATGCTGAGTAAAGTGTCTGAGGCTGCACAAACCTCAACAATCAAACTGCAAGTGAGTAAGAAGCAATGGGAAATTCCGTATTCATGCAGAGACTGCTGCTGGTATTTTAGACAATTTAATTCCTGTCAGCCTCTGATGTGTGTACACCAAACTCAAACCCAGCAAAGAACTCCTGAGGAAGCAAATCACCAAGGGATTTCAGATATAAAATAGTATTTAAAAACTACTGCTTCCTTCCCATTTCTCAGCCAATCCTAAAGTAATTTTGAGGCAGAAGACAATTAAACTATCAGTCACTGCATTAACTGACCCTATTTCTTTGAACACAAACATTATTTATACACCCTGTTATGTCTAAACTACATGTTTGCATAAACTAATCTCCAAGATTCTTACACAAATAGCTGCTGGGTAATGAATAATCCCAGTGGTGCTGAAAAACATCATTTAGACCTTGAAAGCTATTACAAGATGGAGAAAAGTATTTTTACAATAGTCTGTCTAGTTGCCTGCCTTTGCAATTAATATCTTCTAAAAAATAACCCAGAGTTGAAAATGTAAAAGGTGGAGTGGTTCTCTCATCTTGAAGGGTTCTGCAGGAAAATCTCAAAAAAGAAAGATGCTGCAAAAGCAAAGAATTTTCCTTCAGAAATGGGAGCAGCACTAATTTCACTATTTCTGAGTGGAAGGACAAGCAAACAGTGAAGATGTTAAAAGCTGATTTTAGAGAACACTTTTTCCCCCTCTTTGGCCTCCAGACACATTTGTTAAATGTTTAGTCACTGGTCTTACTTCTGCTTCACCTCACTGATGTTTTTTTTTAAATAGTTCACAGTTTACAGAACCTGCTCTTACAGGACTGAATTTATTAATGATCCAGCACGACAGGAAAGGAGGTTACAGACTCTCTTTGGTGCTGTAGCTAATTACAGTCCCTCAGCAGTGACACACCATCTGCCTAATGACTGTTAAAAATACTCCACATCTATATGGAATTCCTTCTATTCAACTAATAACCCTAACCATGAACAATTACAAAATGCTTAAGATGTCCAAAACAGCCATTATTTTGCTTAGTTTGATGGAAGGGAAGAGCAGGAAGTTTTTATTTGGTTCTGGGGCATCACTGCAAGATGGAGGAGGGAATCAAAAAATATTCTGATTTTTCCATGTGCTCCCATCCGGCTGCATCCATCATGAGCAGTTCTAACAGGCAGAGGCTGTCCCGCTTGTTTTTGTGAACACAGAAGGAATTAGCAGCAGTTGATTGGAAAGGATTGTGCCCTGCAAACTTTTGCTGGCTGCTGCCAAAAGCGCACAGTGGCTGCTGTGTGGTGGTGGCTGAGGGACGATGACTCATTTCACTGCAGCAGCACCAGGCAGCCCAAAACACAGCAAACCCCGGCGCCTTCCCTCTCCTCCTCCCTCTCAGCTGGCAAAACAGGCTGAAGCTTTTACACCCCCAACTACTGGGTTTTATTTATCTTGCAATTCCAGGATTAGCAGCAACTCCAGCACACAGGAAGGAGGGAAAAGCGAGTGCTGAAGGCTGCCCTGCATAATAAAAAAATCACATTTCCCTTGTGTTGGTTCACTAACACAACCCAACCCACTCTCAATGCCTTTGTGCAGAAATGAGGAAATAAGAACCTCATTTAAGGAAAAGGGACAAGGTTACATACACGTCATATTAGGGTTATATTGAGGCTGTATTTCCTAAAATATTTGGGAAATAGCTTATACTAAGGCTATATTTCCTATGATATTCAGGAAATAACTTATTAAGGTGATATTAAAGCTGCATTTCCTCAAATATTCAAGAAAATTACTTATATTGCAGTGCTATTAAGGCTGTATTTCCTAAAATATTCAGGAAATATTTTCTTATTATTGAAAACATACAGGTCTAGAGAGGTCACAGAATCTCCTGCCATGGGAAATGATGCTGGTTCCTGGCAGGATTTCCTGCTCCCTTCTCCCCTGCATGCTTATTCTGAAATAATGCTTCTTTCCAGTTAAGCACAAGCTGCTTCCCAAACTATTCCATCTCCTGCCAGTGTGGAGGCACCGTATGCAGAAAACCCCCATCATTATGCAATAATTATGCAGTAATTCCCCGGGTGAGGAATTGCACCGGTGTGTGTGACAGATGAGCAGGGCTGCACAAGGGATCCAACCCCGAGCACCTCGGCTTTCCTGCTTATTTTCGCCGGAAAACAGAGCCGAGACTTCCTAGAACAGAGTTTTCCCCAGCCTTTGGGTTTCGCTGTACACAGAAGTGCGTGCTTTGCCCACTCTGGTGGGAACGCTCCGTGCCTTTCACC
>PYHW01010591.1:681741-691896 GCA_013186435.1 Turdus rufiventris | reverse complement strand
AATCTGCGGCGGGTTGTAGCTCGTGTGTAAAGGACTTGAAAATAAACGCAACGCAATATAAAATAAATATCTATCAGCGCAAGAGGGATTTGGAGAGGGTGCAGGGAGGCGCCCAGGGCACTGGAGCGTCTCTGCTGTCACAGAAGGCTGAGCTGGGCTTCTTCAACCCCGAGAAGAGATGGCTGGAAGGGGATTTTATCACACAAATTTTAGTAATTTAGTTATTAATTGAGTGATTTAATGGCAAGAGGGTGGAGCTAGGCTCCTCTTGGTGGTGCCCAGCAATGGCACAGGAGGAAGGGGCACAAAGTGATTGGGCAGGAGTTCCGCCTGGACATGAGGACAAACTCCTTCCCTGCCCTGGAAAAAGTGCTCAGAGGTGGTGGGGTCTCCTCGCTGGGGATATCCCCGACCTGTCTGGACACAATCCTGTGTCCTGAAGCTTGTCAGCAGAGCCCTGTCCTGATGTGAGCTTGATGGCATCACCAGAAATGATTCACGGGATTCTAACCCGGCTGATCACCCAAAATTGCAGCTGCCTGCACTGCCCAGCCCTCACACAAACTCTGTCTCATCATTTTTGTCATTTCCTTCACCTTTAAAAAACCATATCGTGGCCCTGGGTGTTCTCTATTAAAATGTTACATTTTTATTGCTGAAATTTTTATTGTATTCTTTGTTACAGATCACTAAACCCATATGATGCTCCTGAGCATTTCACAATTTCTGTATCTCAGCTCTCTTTGTTTTCTCCCTCAAAATGCTTTTTTTTTTTTTTTTTTAGGGAAAAATTCTGCACTTTCTGCTTTTCAGTATCTCTCATTTCAGTTCAGCAATAATATTCTCCCTGCATCAGTGACAGAACAAACCAATGATTAGCCAGCAAGCAAAACACTAATTTTTATACTTTTTAAAATCGGAATTAAAGGGGTTTAGAGAACCAAATTTAACAGACAAATAGCACTGTAATTTCCTTACCATCGTGGGTGGAAAATTCCCAAACAATCATTATCAATTCTGACCTGAATGGGCCTTTAGAGCAACAATCAATACCACATTTGCCAAACGAGCACGAACATGCCCCTGATGATACATTAAGCATTTATAAAATACAATAATCACTTAAATGATTAAGTTATGATTCCATAGCTTTTGCTGCATTGTCTCAGTGTAATAGACATAATTGCAGGGTATTGTATGTGATAATTTGCCATTATATATTAAAAAAAAAGAGAAGATATTTTTATTACTAAGCTGGCCAACTGAAGAATTAAAAAATTATGAACCCCTTCTCCAAATCCTGGGATCTTATTAAGAAATGCTAGGCTAAATATTTTTTTAAATTCTTTTGATATGCTGAAGTATTTTGATTTCTGTTAGTTTTTTACTAAATTGCTGGGGGTGTATTTGAGTCACACGTTTAAGCTTGTTTCTGCACTCTTAAAGCATAGATCTTATTTTTTAGAGGCTTCTGGGATTCTCCAAAAATTCACACGACCCAAGGAGCTGGAGTTTCTTTTAGGAAACCCTAAATTCAATAATAATCATAATAAAATGCTAAGTAGTGGGGACTTGGGAGTATTTTAGATGCTGTTGCAGCTCTTTTTACCCTAACCCTGCAAACAGCTCTGTCTATGAGCACTGTAACTCCAGTGAGAGCTTTAAATATAAATTCAGGCCCCAGATTGGGCATTAACTCTAATTTAGACTCTGACTATAATTTAGAGACATCACTCTCCACCAGCTTTTTCTGCAGAGCTGTAGTGAAGACACTGAGAAATTTGGGTGAAGATTTTTTTGAGATAAGTGATTTTTGTTGAGTTCCACATCACCATCAGAACGTTTACTAAATGCTTTAAGGTATAATTAATTTTTAGGGGTTTAAATTCAACCTGCTAGGAAACACATTTAACATATAACTATTGATATTTATTATCACAAAAAGCTTTGAAGAGTCATTAATCTCACACTTGAATCACTCCCAGCACAAGCTATGTTCCTAAACTCAGACTGGGAACACTGGAAGTTGTTTCCTAGAGGGGTTTCATCCCCAAATTCATCTCCAGTGGGTGATTGGGAATAATTACAAAGTTGTTCTTGGTGTAGTTTGGAATTAGAGATGTTAAATCACCTTTCCAGCAGAAAAGTTAACAAAGGGACAGGAATGTAAAGCATATTTAAATGTAGCCCTATTTAGAATTTAGTGTAGTGTTGATTTAGTTTTCATCCTGGGTCATACTCAGGATTAGGAAGGCAAGGACTGAGTGCTTGTTCCCTGATTACAGGCGCAGTTCTCAACACAAGGAGTTTGCAAAAACCAACCCCAGCCTCCTCCTGGTCAGTCATTCACTGAGCAGATCATTGCTCTACCAAAAATATAACCCCAAAATATGCCATTTGGCCAGTTTCTTATTTAACTTTTCTTCCCATTTTCCTGCTGCTGCTTCCCCTTGCTGACTATCCTCAGGGGGAAAGCTGGGTGACTGGTGAGGAGATGAAATAAGAGGAGCTGAGAGCAGCTCTGCTGCCAAAATCTTCCCCGTGTGAAATTCCAAAGCTCCTCTCCATCCCTCAGCTCCCTTCTCTCTCCACACTGGTTGAGAAAATAAATTGTCAATGCCTAAACAGCCAATGCACTCCCTCATCCCCTCCTACATCCTGGAATGAAGGGGAAAATCCAAATTTTCCCGATATTGCAGGGGGAAGAGGCACTAGATGGTGCTGTAACATCCCCTTTTGCAGGTTTTCTCTGGCAGAATTATTCAGCTGGGTTCGGCGAGCTTCTGTTTTTAGGGGATTCGCTGCAAACAATGGAAAAGTTTGATCTGCAACGCTATCCTTTTAAATGAGGAGTTTTGTGTCTCTGCTGCTTTGACCAGGCTGTTTAAAAAGGAGTGTGGATGGTCTAATTAAACTGGTAAAAGTTCTGTGTACTTGTGCCATTGATTTCTGCCCTGCCAATACATTGGCTCATTATCCACCCTAACCTGCTATTCCAGGCAGAGCCAAGCAATTTCTCCAAGTATTCTGAAATAAAATGTGACCCCACTTTTAGACAATTTATTAAACACCAACTGTAGAAAGCAGCTATAGGACAAAATGCAAATCGATACTCTAGACACGAAAAAAAAAAGAAAAAAGTTACAAAAAAAATCCATGGAGCAACTTCCTTACCAATACCCCCAGCACTGAAGACACTTGTCATGTCCACATGGCCATGGCAATTCCTGGCTTTCCCAGGGACCAGCTGGACTTGCTGCTCCTTTTGTCAGCACTTTGTTGCACAAATTTAGGAGAAGAGTCACCTGCCAGTCCCCAGCAAACAGAGAAATTCCCTCTCTAGCTGTGTGAGCAGCCAGCTGAGCTGCCAGATCTGCACACACCCCGTTATCAGCTGGGCCATCCCAAAACACATCAGCAGAGCTGGCCACGGCCATACTAAATGTACTCTAAGAGGACACAAACCACGGAGGAAGGTGACTCCAAAAGCATCAAAATCAGTGATGGGCAGAGCTGTTCTAGAGCCAGAGAGCCTGGACAGCTGCTGGGAAGCTGCAGAGCAGAGAGGACCAGTTTATCCCAGCGAGCTGATTCTTGCTTCAGCCAGCATCCCAGTGAGAACAGGGCATATTTACAATTCCTTTTAATATTTGCTGCCTGGGTCAGGCTGTGACAAAGGAGCAGCTCTGAATATGCAGGAGGCCCCAGACAAAGGGCCCATTAGCCAAACATGCCCATTACTATGCAGAGAGGCAAATTCTCCTGCCAGAGAACCCTCAGCCAAGCAACAAAACTATTTGGCAAGTGTGCAAAACCCATATTCCACACAAGTGACAGACAGCATGGCAGGGAAAGCAAATGGGGCTATAAACACAAATGTGGCTCAATAAAGGGAATGAAAAGTGAGGGAAAAACTCTGTAACACTTTCTGGAAGGGGACACAACAGCAAAGAGACCCTTGAGGAAAATTTCTTTAAATGCAGAGCTGCCAGACCCTGCTCCCAGATCACCCAAGATGTGTCTGTAGATTTGAGGTGCAGGTTAGCACAGATTTCATGTATCCATTGCAAAGCAAATTCGTCTGAGAGAAGGGTTTGGCATTTCCTTTAATTTTTCTATCACAAAATTTTTGGTTGTTTTTGTGTTAATGGGGTCAGAAAATTTTAACCAACATAAACAAAAGTGATTCTAGTGAGTTTTACAAGCTATAACACTGTTTTTTCCTTCTTCATGGTTCCTACAGGCTCTGCCAGCAAGTTCAATGTATTTATAGTTCAATGTATATCTAATTCTGGACATTATTTCCCAAGCAGATCCAAGTAACCCTGTCTGAGCAGGAGTTTAGTCAGAGCTCACTGCAGTGATCCCTACTCAGAGTGCACAGAGTGTTGGTTTTATCCCTGTGTACATTACCCAGCAAACTGTTCCCATATATTATGTAAAATCATGTAAATGGGTGTATGTGCATTTAGATAGAGGGAGTTTGCTCATAAATCTCACTTCAGTTTCAAACACAGAGCACTAAGTTTGAGTTAAAAGTACTTTTTTTTTTCTTTCACTGTGGATTTAGAGCAGGCTCCTTCCATTATCCATGCAGGAAAAGCACTCGGAATCAGGGAGCTTGAGAAAAGTTAGTCCAGCCACATTTACAACAATTGTCCTTAATCTTGGGAATTTATCCTGGAAGTTTACCTGCAGTTTGTCTTGGGGAGGAAGTCCAGTAACCTCTGCAGATGATGGCAGTGAAAACCTATCACTAAGTCAGGGAGGGAAAGAACAGCTTGCAAATCAAGATTTTTTGGGTTTTCTTCATATCACAACTTAATAAAATTTAGTAGAGGCTGAGCATACCGTGTTTGCAGGCTGCTTACTTAGGGTTTCTCCATTTCTTGGGTTGAAAGATATTGTTAACATCATTCTCCAGCTCTTTTTAATAGTGGCACTGAGTATTGCATCACTCTGATCCAAAGGTGGGTGTACTGCAAAGATGGGGAAAAAAAATACATGCTAAAATGTAATGGACATAAACTGCACGTAATGGTCGTACATAGCAAAGTCTGCTGGATTTCTGCCTCAGGCAGCAGAGGAATCACTCTCTAGATGTGTTCTATGCTTTTGCAGTCCTCATTTTCATAGCAGCATTAAATGATTTGGTTGGAAGGAATTCTAAAAATCCTTATATTCCACCCCCACCGTGGGCAGGGACATTTTCCACCAGCCCAGGTTCTCGCAGGCTGTCCAGCCCGGCTCTGGTGTCACACACATCGCAGCCATGCAGATCCAGGACCTGCCCAGGGCTGTCTCTGGTCCTTCCCAGCAGGAGAAGCTGAGCCTCCATCCCCCTGGAACAGCCCAATCCCTTTGGCAGCTCAGGAAAACCTTGGAGGTGTTCAGATTCCTCAGCTCTCCCTCGTTCCAATCCTTCCAGCTGCCAGTTTTGTCTCTGCTGGAAGGAAAAATAAAAGATCTTGCTGTGAGGGAGCCTCTGTCAGATCTCCTCTCTCAGGTACAAAACCACTCACAGAGTTGTATTTTCTCTTTACCAGCATAACCAGCACATCAAGAGGATTCCCCTACCTGAGAGAACGTCCCAGTGAAACTCTGAACTCGCTAACAGCTTGAAAGGGCTTTGGAAAAAGCAACAGTGAGAATCTCCACTGGGAATGGCAGGGAAATACACGTTCAGAACCATGGAAATTCTCACTCTGCACAAGATGCTTCGGGTATTTGATTTCCAATGCCTTCAGAGGACTACCTGAATATTTAACTGGCACCAAATCAGCTCTCAACAGAGAGCTCGCTTGTGCCTGTGCATTCTGAGAGGTAAAAAATAACTCAGTAATCAGATTTTAAGCTGTTATCTAATTGCAGAGAAGGCAGCACTGCAGAAAAAAACCCGGTAATTCAGTCCTTAAGAGTTCTCACACCAAATTTTCACTTCGTTTAAGGGCAGATGTGCATGGATTCCAAAAGGAAACAGATGTTTTCATCCCATCTGAGCTCCTTCTTGGGGGTAATTGCCTGTAAATAGTGAGGTTATTAAGCTATTAGTTGAATATCACTACCCACCAAGCATGACAAATTCATCAAAGCACAAGTTCTTCCACAAAAGTCCCACTTAAAGTTCATTTCCTCCACTGGCTGGGTGTTTAAGGAGATTTTCAGCAATAGATCATATTTTGTGGGCCATTCACCCAACAGGTGATTTCCTACAATGTTCTGAATCGCTGGAAGCTCTGCATTTTACAACACTAATACTGCCTGAAAATTTGTCTTTGATTTCACACCTCACAAGGTTTAAGATCCTGAAGAAACCAACAAACTATTCCACAAGGAGCTGACCTTCATTTAATGACCTGTCATGATCAGTGGAAATAAGAACAGGGACAACCAAACTGAGAAATAGATTTTTCCCCTTTTCATTCATTCTGTTTCATGAAATTCAGATATTGTAGGTTCTTACAGGGTTTAAATATACTGATTATCTAAATGTGTCTTATACAGCTAGGCATTTTTCTTCAGAGCGTTTTTCAAATAATGAATTTTGTACATGTAATTTTTTTGGCATTTAATTACACTGGAATGGAGGCCAATTCATCTGGCCTTTGCCTAAATTTCTGAAAATTCAATCAGTCGATTAATCTTTTATTACTACCATGGACATACAAACAATTTACTAATGGTTCTAGAAGACCATGGCTGGATGGAAAATTGGATGTATTCTCTCATTTTAAATCTGCTATTGTTTTGTTACAAAATCTCACCACCCATTCTGTGTTATGGAAGGCAAATCCGAGGCACAAAAGGCGTGAGGCTGCTGGGAATTAATTTCCAAAGTCAGGTAAAATGTCATTCCATTGTTCTTTTGTAAATCATCCCCCCAGCACCTGTAGCATAAGGAAATGAAAAATGGGACAGACTATTAAGCTAAATGGCCTTTTGGAAAGCTGGAGTGAAAGCTTTACAAATGATGTATTGTGGGAGGGCAGCTCAATGTTTTCTGTGCTTTCTTTATGTTTGTTCTTCCCCTGATAAGCTGGGATTGAAATGAAAAGAGGCCTGACCTGACATGTTTTCCCTGACTCCATCATTAGGGCCTGACATCCACTGGAAGAAGACCAGCCATTTTCTGAAATGCAGAATGCAGTAATTCCCTTTTAATGCCCCGTTAATTGGGAGTTGGAGAAGGCTGAGTTGAGAGAAGGAGCCTGGTGTGCCCTGAGTGCCTCTCACCGTGCTCAGCCCTGGCAGGCAGAGGGGCCAGGATGGCAACCAGAGCAGAGCCACCCTCCCTGTCCCACCCCAGAGCCCTGCACAGCCCCCAAGGAAAAGGCAATTTCTGCAGAAGTCACTGGGGACACAGTGGGATTTTAACCCTGGCATCCAGGAATGCTGGTCCAGGAAGTTGGGGATCACTCACAGGATTCTCTGCTGGAAACTCACCCAGTGTGCTGTGGCTGATTTCTCCATACCCAGGGCTTGGTGCCCTGAGAGCCACTGGGACAACTGGTTTGAGCACAAATGATTCAGTGGTTCCCTACTGCACCCACCCTCTTGTTCTTTCCAACTATTTTTGGGAATGGTTTTACAACATCTCTCAATAAAACTACTAGATGAAGTGGATTCAGGGATATTTTTAAAGATGAGTTTCTATCATTTTCAAACATGAGAGGTCTCCTTCCATCTTCTTAGAAGGGCTCAGAAAGGGACAAGTTGTACGTGGAACAGCTTTGCTGATCTTAAGAAATCTGGGAGCTGATTTGCAAGGGAAATTCCTGCTGCCAGAGTCTGTGTTCAGACATACAGGTGGGTTGAGAACAAGATGAAAATGGTAGTCCAATGTTATTTAAATTTAGCCAAAAGAATGCAGTTCTGGGTGCCATCATTAATTCAATATTTCCTCTCCTCTCCCCCTGGCACCTGCTGGGAGCTGAGCAAACACCGCATGGAACAAACCTGCGCTTCCCTGGGAGTGGCAAAAGCCAGGTTCAGCCAGGAAAACCACCCTGTCCAGCAGCCCTGCTGGAATTCCAGAGCTGGAATTGTCATCCCTGACACCCCTGGCTGTCAGCAGCACCCAGGGATCCCTGCAGAGCTCCCTCCTGACTGGAGGTGATGTTTATGACTTGGTTAATTAGGAAAAACTAAAGGCTGCTGCCATCCAGTGCAGACTTTAATTCAGATCATTGCAGAGCTTTCCCAGAGCTGCAGGAAAATCCTTCCCCTGCAAGGGCAGCCCTGTCCCTGTCCCAGCTCCAGGCACTGGGCTCAGGGCATCCCACTGGGAGCACTGGCCAGTGTGCTTTTTGTTCAGAGATCTTTCTATTCCTTTAATTCTGGTGTTAATTGAACTGTAACCCTTGACAGTGAGGGTGAGGAGCCCCAGAGGAGCTGTGGGTGCCCCTGGATCCCTGCAAGTGTCCCAGCCCAGCCTGGGATCAGGAGTGTCCCAGTCCCAGGGAGTTGGAATGAGATGATCTCTAAGCTCCCTTCCAACCCAAACCATGGCTTGGAGATCCCTCCCCAGGCTGAAGGAACAGCCTGAGCTGGATTTACCAAACATTCCAGGTGCAAAGCCCAGGAATAATTCCTTTCAGACCTCTGGCTGGGGCTGACCAGGGGGGAAATCCCTGCCTGAGGATGCCCTGGGCAAAATTCTATCCTTGGACCAACATTCCTGAGTCACCTGAATAAAAAAGACTCAGCCTAAGGACTGTCTGGATCTCCTGAAGCAGAATGAAAAGCAAAGAATCTATTCCATTGACAAAATAATTAAACCATTAATAACTGCATGCATTTAACTTTGGGGACTGAATGATATCAATTAAATTCAATTAACATCTGCACAATGCTTTGAGGACATAAAATGTCATGTAACTCCAAAGAAATGTTAGAATTAATCCTATTAATCCTATTTTTAGGATTTATTAATCCTAAAATAGTTTCTGCTGCATTAGCACACTGCTAAATGTGAAAATCACTAGAAGCAAAGGCAGGGGTACTCCAAAGATTTAGGGAGGTTGGAAATCCCTTTGTGTGAAAAGTGAGGGTTTTTTACTGAAATCAAGTTCCAGTTGAAACTGGCAGTTACAGGTGAATCAATACCGGTGCCATTTTAAAATAACCATATTCTTTGTATAGCTATTGATTCTAGCAGGAGTGACTAAAGGAAGGATATACATAAATATACCAAAAAAAAAAAAAAAAAAAAAAAAGTTGGATATTAATGTCATCTTTTATCATCGTAGGCACTAACATGGCTGGAAAGTATTGATTACCTTAAAAGCCCCTAATAACTAAAGAACTATTGACTTAATATTTTCTCTAATCCTCCATGAAATTTTACAGTAAGTCCTGATGCATTTTCTGTTAAGAGTTTTAGGGCTCAACTATATTATGTACTTATCAGGAGTGTCAGCCCAGGGGCTTACACTGCACTGATGAGAGCTCTGCTAAAGGTGAGGAATAACTCCCAAGATTTAAGTCTGGTTTCAGGGATTTTGGAAATAGATCCATCTGCTAATGTCTATTATTCTATAGCTTTTGTCTTTTAAATAATCTTTATCATTAGGGAATAATCTAATATACTTTTTTTTTTTTGTGGAAACAAGGGTTCTGCTCTCCAAAGTGCCCACACACAGAAAAGCTTTGCTCACCCTCAGCATTCTCCTGAGCCAAATTCTATCCAGTTCAAGCCTAATTACACCTTCCACACCTTGCTACCAGACACCAGAACTGCAAGAATACCTCTGCTGTTTCCAAAAAAGATGAAAGACTTTTAGATAAGAACTGGTTATTGAAAGAGAAGTGCAGTTCCAGAGCTCCCTGTGCCCTGTCCCCCCATGCCCTGAGCAGCATCACTGGGGTAACTCCTGTTTTCCACCATCTCTTTATAGGGTGAAGCTGATACATAATGGGATCCAGCAAAGAACAGGCTTTTCCCCTGCCTCCAGTAAAACCAAGGACTTTTCACAATCCCATGAATCACATCTAATCCTACACGATTGGTTTTGGCTCAGCCCTGTAATCACTTATTTATGGAACCCTCTCTATCACAGGAGCAGCCTCATTAAAACAAATGGGGCAGTTTTTCATGTGCTCCCTCAAAGCCATTTAAGCCCCCAAGTCGTGCTTAAAGCTGGGCCTTCCCCTGGG
>PYHW01010591.1:639627-656446 GCA_013186435.1 Turdus rufiventris | reverse complement strand
GAACAGAACTGATCAAAGTGTGAAACTCCTGACTCAGGGTTCATTTTGGGTGCAGCCATGGCCAGGCTCTGGCACTGCCCAAGGTGAACCCTGTGAAAGGTTTTTAATAAATCCCTGCTTTATTCCTCTGATCCAGGGAGCCTCTCCAGGCATCACCAGCCCCACCCCTGCCATGGCAGGGACACTTCCCACTGTCCCAGGCTGCTCCAAAACTCATCCAGCCTGGCCTTGGACACGTCCAGGGATCTAGGGGCAGCCCCAGCAGCTCTGGGCACCCTGTACCAGTAAGAATTTTGTGTCTGGCTCGTGTAAGACTGAACCAAGCCGTGACCTTGCAAAGAGTGCAATTATCTCGTGAGGTTATTTAGTGCAAGGACCAGCGAGGCAGGAGTGCAAGGCCAGTGTGGAATGAGAGGACAGGGAGAGCCTTCCTTGGTGTGGGGGTGCTAAACCAGCCCCACCCGCTCCAGGGACAGGCAGCGAGCTGTAAATCCCCACATCCATCTCCAGCCCTGCGCCTTCCACAGCTGTGTCACATCCCAGGTGAGCTCCCTCCCCAAATCACAGGGAGGTGACAGCAGCAGGAGCTCCCTGAGCAGGGACAGGGACATCCATCACCCTGGGTGCCACCTCCGACCCAGTATCACCCACAGCTGTTGCCATGGCGATTGGGAACCGTTAAAAAGAAATAAACTCGTTTTTATGACACGACTCATAGTGTGCCTGCCTTCTGCCAGGAGTTTAAATTTGGCCTGTTTGGTTAATTTGATGGGATGCCACGAGTGAGGGGCTGATTTGAAACCACAAGTCATTTTTCTCCTTGGAAGAGTGGATAACTGAGTCTATTAATCCAACAATACATTTAAGCTGAGTTATTGTGACAAGGGACTTCCATTATCCATTTCATCGAGTTGCAAACTGTCAGAATAAATCTCAGGGGGTTCAGGAAAAAAAGCTGCCTGCCTTTGTTGGCTGTTTTGATATGCCACAACAGTTTAATTTGGTTCACTTTAACTCATGATACTGTACAACTGTGCAGGGGGAAGCTCACAGGGAACCTGCTACAAAAAATGGCAACTTAGTGGTCATCAAAGTTTTTTTTTTTTAAAAAAGCAGCCAGGACAGTAAAGTTTGACCCCCTGGCAGTACCTAGACAATGAGTTCAATGAGCCATTTCCTTACACATTTCAGGTTTTAACTGTAAATGGTTCTCCCTTTGGAATGAAAACTTGCAAATTAAAAAGTGCTTTCTTAAAGCTCTGGTTGTGTCTTGCAAAACAAATCAACTTAACCAATAAAAACTCACATAACCAGAAATTAATCAACATAAATCATAAAATGGAAACAAGAGTGTCCAGTTTAAGATGTCAAACTGGAATTCAGAAGGTGAGATTCAATTTTAGGGCTCCACCAGTGACTTAACTGCAAAGCAACTCATTCTCCCACTGGTTCTGCAGAGGATGGGAATTCTTCATTATCCTTTATTTGCTTTGGTAATTAAAGCGGTTCTAGAAGAAAATTATTAATTGATGGATCTGGGAACTGGCCATGAAGTTGGGAGGGCAGAAAGGAGGAAGCTGCAACAGAGGAGAAGGAGGAAAAGAAAGGAAAAGGAAGAAGAAAGGAGGAGGAAGAAGGAGCCAGTGTGGCTCGGGGCCTGAAAAGCAGACATGGAAAATTCCCAGTGAGTCCCAAGCCCTGTGTGCTCACAGCAGCAGTGAAGGAGGAGGTGACACCATGCCAAGAGCTGCCTGGGGACTTTGTTTTCCATCTGTCCCCACAGCTGCAGCCCTGGCCAGTCCCCCACGGAACGGGACCTTTGAGGTTTCTCCTGCAGCACTGACACTTTAACCCCAGTCCAGCACTTGTTGTCAATTATTCCCCTCAAGTTTCATTTCAAAGCCTCTGTGAGCTGCAGGAAGCCTGGAGAGAGTGCACAGCAACACCCCCCACACTCTAATTACAGCCTTTACAGATAAATATTAGTTTTGAGTGTGAATTTTAAAGGTTTTTAAGCAATGCTCAACGCCGTGCTCCCATGCAGAACACGCAGAAGTTCAACACCCAAGCGCACTGGAGAGGAAAAATAAAGAAAATCAAACTGCAGAGGTTGTGGAGATGAAAGCCCTGGCTGGGAGGCAGTCCCAGCTCTGGAGTGCAGGAGGCAATGGAGGCTCTGGGGAGGCTGTGCCAGGGCAGCTGTGCCAGGGCTGGGCATCTCCTCTGCCCCTCAGCTCCCTGACCCAGCAGCCAGCCTGGATGGACACACAGACCTGGGCCCTGCAGCTGGGGAGGAAATCTGTGCTCTCTGATGGGTTGAAATCAGTATTTTGGGCAGTCCCAGTGCATAGAATATCTCACTGCATGCACCCAGGGGCAAGGACAAGGGGAACATACAAATCTGTCTTAAAGTCCTTTACATCTTGGATTGATTTCTTTAAAGAGGACTTGCTAAGAAATAAACATTGTGACTTGAGCTGCTTTTAATTCCAGCCTCTCAGCACTATTGCTGTGAAACAATGCAAACTCTAATTCCTGCTCTTGCCCAAAGTCATCGTTTGGTCTCAGGAGGTGGTCGGCAGCTCAGTACAAAATGTCAGTGTCACAACTTCACAGCTCCAGCCCGCTTTTGATCAGATCTGAGGAGTGAGAAGAGATGCAATATGCTCCTTCCTTTACTGTCACCACACAGTATTCATTAGCTTTAATTATTTTTTAGGTTCTAGGGGGAACCATTAAAAAAATTAATCACAAATGGAAGGAGCAGCAGCCGTATGTGGCCATAAAAAGACAATAAAGCATTTTAGGATCCACGCTTGTTATGATTTACACTCCAAATAGGACCAGAGGTAGCATATGGTGATTGCCATAAAGCAACATTTATTATAAAAACACAGAGATTTATCTCCCAGCATGGCTGGATGGATGAAATTACATTAACTGATATTCAAATTGCTGTAATACCAAAACTGGGGGCATGATGTACCGAGCCAAACCTCAGCTTATTTTTCCCACAAATCCATCCTTTAGCAGACTGTTTTCCACGGATGGCAGCTGAGGGGTTTGGACAGAGGTCAGCTCCTGCTCTGGGCCCACGTGTGGCTAACAGGAGCCACCTCTGACTCCAGCTCTGGCCTCCAAAAGGACCCTCCCATCACTTCAAGGTTTGCTTTAATTTCAGCACCTCAAGCCTAGTAAATATCTAATTAATAATCCTAAACAGGCTGTTGTTTTTACTGTAAATAAGAGCAATAATACATAAAATCCCCCTCTCAGTTTGTTCTTGCTGGCTGAACACAGGGAAAAGCAGCAGAGAAAGCAGGAATTTACTGCACAGACACCAAGAAGGTGGCACAATATCATGGGGTGTTCCCATTGAAATCTGGAAATGCTGAAATTTTAACCCCTGGAGGAACAGGACAGGACACAGCCATTAGGGGAGGTGGTGACACAGGGCTGAATGCCATGGACGACATCAAACACAGAATCCCACTGGGAATCCACTGGATTTCCATCCTGACACCCACCAGGGAAGAGTTCTGCCAAGTTCTGCTTCCAGGGGCTGTGAAGTGAATTTTGAATTCAGCACTAATGGACTCAAGTGGAACTGCCTCAATAAATAACCAGAAATTAAAGAGTGCTGGATGGCAATGACCTCTCCTCCTTTATTTACTGTCCAATTCAATATTTTTAATTCCCCAATCCAATCCAATCCAATCCAGAGCAACCTACACCAATATCCTTAAATGTCAGCACAGCCACAATTCCTGCTGGCTGCTGGGCTAGGGAGGCAAAGCCAAGGCTGGGACCAGGGACAGGGAGTGTTTCCCCGCTCCCCGTGGTTCAGCATTAAACCATCACATCTCCCTGGCCTGAAAAGAAAAATTCCAGTGCTGAGGGTTCCCCCGGCAGCTCCTCTGCTGCTCTTCCTGGCTTTGCATCCTCCTCCTTTCCCTCTCCTGTCTGATCATGTTTGAAGTCTGGGAGACAAAAAGGTCAAAGTTGTAAAATAACTGCAGTGTCCTTCTCCTCCTCCCCTTCCCTGCAGCCCAAGGGAAATGCAAGGAGTGGGTTCCAGTTCCTCCAAAGGAAAGGTAATTGTTGTTTCTCACCCTTTCCAGAGAGGCAGGAGCTCCATTGCCATCCCCACAGCCTCCCCTCTCCCTGTCCTGCCCTGAACTCTTCATGCTCACGTCTGCCGGCACTCAGCTGCAAGCAGAAATAATGGACAGAGCTAAAAAACATCACTGAGAGCCTCCCTACCCTGCACAGACGGACAAACCAACAGGAACTTCCTTTAAAATGGTCAGAATTGACATCAGGAAGAGCTGAGGATGATCAACGCTTCCTTCAGAGCTGCTGTGCTCTGTGCAGCTCCTGCTTGGTGCCAGCACAGATCCACCACTGAACACAGAGGGCAGAGCCCAGGCTGGCAGCAATCCCTGTTCCAGTGGAACTCCAGTTCAATTCCAGTGCAATTCCAGTGGCTGTGGAGAGCGAGGAGTGCCAGGACTGTGTATTTATTTCCATGAAGTAGTGTAAAGTATCCAAGCAGAGCTGAAGGCAAGGATTTGGTTATTTAGAATTATCCTGCCTTAGAATTACACTGGCTTTATGGCTCTATATTGTACTCAGACATTATATGGAATTAGTCACAACAGGGAGAAAGAATCAATCAGTCCTGGCTAAGGAATTGAGATAATAATGACTCATTTGACGAGATTGCTCTGGAAAATTAATAATGACGGCGGTAATTACTAACCTGGGATGGCTGCAGTGCTCATTATTCTCCTTTTGCTCCACTGAATGTTAAGTATGATGAAGACATTTGTTGGGGAGTTTTCTCTGTAGCTTTTCATCTCAGCAGGGGCCCAGAGGTGTTGCAGTCCGTGGGACAGCACCCCAAACCCTCTGGAATATTTGATCTGTGGCACAGACAGCAGCAGCACATCAATTCCGGGTTTTTAAGGGTTAATGTCTGTCCCTGGCACCTCTGCAGCCTTTGCTCACCTGCCCCAGGACCTGCCCTGCTCCTTTGTGCATCACAAACATCTCCCTGTTCACGAGCTGCGTTACTGCCCCAGTGCCAAGGATCCATCTCGGTGCTGAGAACAGCTAAAATTAAACAAACATTATTATGATTACCCTACCAAACAGCTCAGATTGGCTCTTTTCCAGCCCAGCAAACCCTCCTCCATCAGGGACACACCTCAGAGCAGCAGCTCCTCCCCAGGAGTGATGCTGAGCAGGGCACCTCAGGGATTGCAAATGTTCTTTAACACAAGCACGGAGAGAGATTGGCTCTGCAAACCCAGGAGTGGGTAACAGCGAGGCTGCGAGCAGCTGTGCTCTCAAACAGCTGCTCCACACCCCAGAGTGCCTTGCAGGATTTATTGGTGCTTGAAGGGCTCTGCAGAGGGTTCCCCTTCTGCTGAGCAGCAAGGGAAGGTCCGTGAACAGGCAGGAGAAGGAAAAAGAAGTTCTGATTAATGTTGAAGGGAAATAAATTTCTAATTTTCTGAGCAAGGCTGAGGTTTCTCAGAGCAGTGGCTCTCCCCCTGGACTGAGGAATTTTGAACGCTTCTTAGCTTTATCAGTTATTCTCGTTTTTCTGCCAAATTCTTTTCCCCCAAATTGCTTTTAGCCTGGCCCATTGCTGCACCTGGAACAGCCTGGATGACAAAAATCCAGCCACACAACCTGAGCAATAGAAATCTACCTTAAAATCCCAGGTTTGATTTTGAACCCCTTTTTCCCCTCAGCCAGAGCAGATGCTGGGCCCTGAATGATACAGAGGAAGATTTGGATCGTGGCTCCCAGGTGCCTCACAATCCAGTGGTTTGATTAATTTATTTAATTAATTGCAGCAGTGAAGCCATACACACACACAGGCTGCACTTGCTGTGTTAGCTCTGCCCCTGCCTGAATATTTAAAAAACAACCACAACCAGAGCTCACCTTTAGCATTTCTCAGCAGATTTCACACTATTTAAGAGATAAGGTCAATGAAATGAAATGAGACGCATCAACCCAACAGGAACTGGAGAATTACCAAGGGGATTTTACAACCTTTAACCCAGCAGGACAATGTTCCCAGAGCCTCCATGCCCTGATTCCAGCCCCACAGGAAACCACAGCATTTCCTGAAGGATTCAGAGCTTTCCCAAAGGATTTGGGACACCATCCTGCTGCATGTTGAGCCCTTCGGAGCATCAGGAGTTGCCTCTTAGCAAACACTCCTGACCAGCAGTGCTCCCAACAGGAGGGGATTTATTTGGGGCTGTGATTTCAGGTGCTGAATGCTGAGAAGAACTGGCCCAAGGAGGTTGGAAATGCATCCAGGGCTGCAGAGACTGTTCTGCAGCGCATGGAATCTCACATTAAATCTCAGACTAAAACAGTCCCTGACAGAGTCCCCTCCACCTGGGGATGTCACCTGAGAGCACATTTCAGGAGCAAGCCCAAATTCAGTGTCCCTGCCATCCTGGCTGGCTGCAGCACTCCAAGTGATCCATGTCTGCTCCTGCCTTCTCCAGAGTAAACAGAGGCACCAAATTCCTGCTCACAAGTGCAGGCAAGCTCCGAGAGTTAATTATTGTAATTACCCATTGAACAGACTCCGAATGCTAATCTATTATAAAGTGGCCTGTTAATTGGTGTTAAACTGCCATTAACCTGCCATTTCCCGTGTTTTCCAGCTGACCTGGAGCACAGCTCCGTGGAAAACCCAATCCATTTCTCATTCCTGGCAATCAGTGCCGATCTGGAGAAGAATTAGGAAAAAAAAAAAAAATCTGCATAATTGGAATGGTTGTAACGAAGGGAAACATCATTCTGCTGCTTTGAGTTCAGCCTGTCCTGGTGCAGCATCCAGGTGTCCATGGCTTTGCATGGAATGCTCTGTGCCATGTTGGGCAGGAATTGCGCTGTGCCAGGCTGGGCTGGCATTGCCATCAGGGCACTGAGCTGGAAATCTGGAAATTCCCTCTGGAGTCAAAGCCTTCTGCAGCCTGGGATTGTCCCTGTGCCAGCCCAGCCGTGCTCCAGGGGGGCTCCAGCAGAGCATCAGCACCCAAACCCAGCAGGAACAGCACAGCACCCCTCACCAAACCCTGAACCAGCTCAGAATCACCCAGAGCTGCCCCTAAGAGATCCTGGAGAAACAGCTGGCAGTCTGTCCTTCCCCCTCCTGCCTGCAGCCAGTCCCTGTCTGGGCTGCAATTTATAGAAATGGAGACAAAAGGTTGGCTCAGGTGCTTCTCAGAGGTCAGTTTAAAAATCCAGGTGCCCACCAGGGCAGTGAACTCGCACTTCAATGTGCTGCAAGAGGGAGAGCTGGAATTTCCATTTCAGACACCCATCAGGGGAGGCAGCTCTGCTGGCTGCTCTCTCTTCCCAAAATCTGTCACTGAAGTGCCTTGACCTGCCAGAGCCCTTCTCAGGTTATCTCACCCAACTGACAGCTATCTACACCAAGAGTTCTCTCTTTTCATTTTATATAACCAACTATTAAAGTTCAGGGGAACTTAAAGTGACCTTTAGAAAGTCCCAAAATTATTCATTTCCTGAAGAATTCACCATTGCTCAGCAGCACATTGCCTCCCTCTCCGTGTGAGATCCCACTGCACCCCCTCAGCAGCCCTCACCAGGGCACACAGCACAGAATTACAGAATTTCCCACTTTAAAAGATGTGCAAGAGTTTACCAGGAGTTTGAAGAGAGTGAAGAGTTTGAAGAGGGGAGCAGTGAATTTTTAATGTGCTAATCCAAACCTCTTGGTGTTCAGTTGCCTCTAAAATCAGGTCTGGGGTATTGGAGAAGGGGAAAATAGGGTCAGTTAACCAGAAATCCCATGGAAACAGAGATTTACCCTGTCCTGAGACCCTTTCCACGATGTTTTAGTGGCAATGAGGAAAACCAAGCCTTTGTCATTTAGGATTACCTCCAGTTCCTTGTACTCCTTGCCAGAAGTGGGCTGTTGTTGCAGCTCATTTATGTCATTTTTCACTTTCCTTCCAGAATCCTTCCATCACCTGCCTTGGCATGTTGAATTCCTGACCAGATTGTACTGAAAAGCAAAGAAATAAAACCTGCAATGCCATCAATAATAAACATAGGGAGCTTCTAGAGGTGAGAATCCATCTCATTCAGTGTCTTCTGCTGTTGATGGTTATTATTCCTCCATTCAGGCTTTTCCCAGACATCCATTTATCACTTTCCTTCCTGGCACTGGCAGCTTGCCTAAGTCCACCTGCATGAGCCTCCTGTCTCCTCTTCCTCAAAAAAATGTGCAGATCTTCTCTTTGGTGTCATTTATTGCCACTCAGATGCTCACCCACAGGAAATTCTCATTTATTTGAGTCCACAGAGGCCCTGTTACACTGATAAACTGATCCCTGTGGCAACCAACCATTCCTTTTCCCTGGGAGCTGGGGCCAATGTCACCTTTGGGCAGAAAACATCACCCCAGAATGGTCCATGAGCAGTGTCAGCACTTTCCCCTGAGCTGGGAGTGAAGTTGATTCTCAGTTCTGCTGCCAGCCCTGGCTCTGGGTGTCACCTCCCATCCTGGGAATGCTCCTGGAGCACCAAGCCCCACCTGCCTGTGCATCTCACCTTGCCCCTGACACCTGCAGGGATTTTGGCAGGAGATCAGAGAGCTGTCAGTGCCAGCTCCCCTATCACACACACAATTTATTGTTGCTGGGTTACTGTCAGCCCTGGACGTTTTGCTTTGCTTATCTTTTCAGTGTTACACGTTCCCAGGCTTGGCTCTGACTCCCTCATTGCTATTCCATCCACTCCTCACACCTGCACCGTCCCTCCACATCCCCTCGTGTGCTCTCCCTGCCTTATTTTCTGCCAGTGACTTCAAATTCTGCTTGAGTGCATGTTCCTCTTACAGCAAGGAAGGAAAAGAGACCTGCCCAGATGGGAAGCTGCTTCTGGTCAGGAAAATGAACTCTACAAGCTTTGCACTACAGGAATTACCTGGCTGGGCTCAGGGAGGATGGGCAAGCATGATCATAAAAATCCCAGAATGGTTTGGGTTGGAAATGACCTTAAGGCTCATTTTGTTCCATGTTCTGCCATGGCAGGGACACTTTCCATTATCCAAGGTTGCTCCAAGTCCTGTCCAACCTGGCCTTGGACACTTCCAGTCTGGCACCCTGTGCCAGGGCCTCCCCACCCTCACAGGAAGAATTTCTTCCCAATATCCCATCTAACCCTGCCCTCTTGTCCATTATGATGTCAAGGACAGCTTTCCAAATCCAAAATGCCCATCAGAACTTGCTCTACACTTAATCCCACTCATTTTTATTTCACCAACGTGGTCCAAAATGGGTGTAGAGACTCAGCAAAAGAATTGCTCCTCACACTTTTCAAGAGTGGCTCCTCAGAGCACCTTTCTTCTAAAGAAGTAAAGAAAAACCTCACTACATCAATCTGGAATATTTCCTTAATTCCTTTAGGGTTGAAATACAAATGCAAAGATTTCCATATTATCCCTAAGAAATTGGTTTAGTACAATGAAAGGAATTAGAAATTGTTCTTCATATCTTGGGATCCTTGCTTTTTGTGACCCAACACCTTCCCTGCTCTGCTCCTCTCATTTCTTTGGCAAAGAGCTGGGTGCCAATTTAAACCCAGGAGCCTTCTACAAGACTGCAGCAACTTTTCTCCTTTTTTTAAATAAACCCCAAAGGCCCCCTGGGCATTTTCACCCAGAGAGGACCCCAAATAATGATTGTTCCTCAGCTCCTGGTGAGGGTGATGGCAAAATTCCTAAAGCCACTTTGGTTAGTGATTTATGTACCAAAGTACATCTCAGGGCACCATCATTGCCTCAGACACCCCCAGGGCACTGGAACAGCCCCAGCTGTGGCACTTATCATATAATTTTTTATTTTTGACTGCAGTTAATTATTCCATGCCCTGCTCTGCTCCATTACAGGGGTGCCATGACTTTTCTGTCACATCAATGATGACTGAAATAATGCATTTTGTGTGTCCTAAGGATCTGCAAGAGCCATGGCAGAGCTGGAATGAGATGATCTTTAAGGTCCCTTCCAACCCAAACCACTCCATTATTTTAATCCATTCCTCTCTGACCTGGCTGTTCCTTTTGTGATGGGTTTAACACTCCACACCAGTACCAGACTGGAGTTCCTCCAGAGTCAGGGAATATCCTGAGCTGGAAGGGACCCACAGGGACCATCAGGACCCCCAACAATCCCGTCCTGGGCATCCCTGGCAGCTCCTGGAGCTGTGGCAGCTTTGGGAATGCTCCCATTCCCTGGGCAGTGCCAGCACCCTCCTTTTTCCTGCCCTTTTCCTGCTCTCCAGCCTGACCCTCCCCTGGCACAGCTCCACACCTGGGGCTGTCTCCTCAGTGACCTTCTCAGGGTTTGTTTGTGTGGATGGGGAGCAAACCAAAGGCTGCATTTGCGGAGTGCTGCTTCTCAGCAGAAATTCCCTTCCTGGATGCTCCCAGGACACCCCATGCACAGCAAGGTCCTTCCCTCAGGTCCTGTAACAGGAATATCTTTTCCTGTCACCTGCAAAGACAACAAAACCAGACAATCCAGACAACAAAACCAGACAATCCAACCAGGGGGCTGCAGGAAATCCCCTCCTAAAGGCTCTCCTTGGGTTTTATTGCTCTGTTTGCTCCCCACAGGGTCCAACCCCTCATTAAAGGCTTGCTCAGGCTCTGCATCTCCCCCTGAGGAGCAGAGGAGGTGGCAGGACCTGAGGGACAAGGGCAGCCCCAGGGCAGGGGAGAGGGGCTGGGGATGGCCAGAAGTCAATCAGCAGCTCCACTAATTGCTGAGGTCACTCATTTCCCCACAACAGCAGAGGAAGGAACCCGAGTAAATTGCTGGGGTGGGTTTTGTGTAACCCTGGGCTCAGGGCAGGTCAGGAATCTACAGGCTGCCTCTTCCCAACTCTCTGACCTCCCCACTTATATATTTTTTCCAAGCAGTAATTTCCTAATTAACAATTTCTCCCCTTTGAAGCCTTGTGCTGCGTTTTCTCCTTTTCTGACAGCAGCAAAATTGTTTTTCCCGTTTCCCCATGTAGATTTTCATTTTCTGTCCCTCTGAACAATGGCAAGAACAGAACAATACAGGGAAATACTCAAAGTCACCCCCTGCCCAGATCAGAGAGGAATTTCTTATCTTTGACACCTGCTGGCAATTAATCCTGTGCATGCTTGAATTTACAATCAGGAACCCTCCTGTAGCAGCAGTGAGCCCTGGATCCCAGCTGCCCTCTGCCTCCCCAGGAGCTGCAAGGGGACAAACCCTGCTCTTATTTCAGAGTACTTAAGGAGGAATTTCTCTCTTCTCTCTGGAGTATCCCAGGAGGAATTTTTCTCCCTCCCCACTAAGGGGAAACTTGGGCACTCTCCAGGTTGGAATCTCTGATTTTCCACCCCCTGGCTTTGACACGAAGATGATTTTTGTCCATGGAAAGACACGAATTTTCCAACAAAAATCATTTGGATTTGGGGCTGTGACAGTCCCTCAGTGCCTCTGCAGCAGCCCCACCTCAGCCATCCCTCAGAGCAGCAACATCCCCTAAAACTGATTGGATTTTGAGTTTGTCCTGGGGTCTGGAACTCTCTGCACCATCAAATTAACTCCTGCCCTACCGAGCCCTCAATACAGCCCAGGCTTTTGGTGGGATAAAACCAAACCTTGATTTTTGCCCACTTGAAAATATTTCCGTGCCCCGTACAGTGAGTCAGCTCTGCAGAGTGCAGAAAAGTGAACAGAAATATTGTAAAGGATACTGTTCTTTGAAGTGCTAGTGGCATTAGGAAGCCATTTAGTGCTTTAAAGAACACCATTTTATTAAGTGTTTCAAAGCAATACTCAGAGCTATTATTTCTTATTTTGCTGTTTAAACCTGTAAGTTTGAAAATTAATCATTATAGGGCCTTTGATGCAAAAATCTATGAATAAAATAAATTCTGAGGGCTACTTTCACACTAAGTTATATTAAAACACTCCTTCATCTCCCTTATTAATTTAATGCACATCTCAGAAAGTATCTTAAAATATTAGCAATAACATTCTACTAAATAACACAAACCCCCCATGGCTTCTTGACTTTCCTTTTTTTCACATCTAAGATATTTCTCGTGGCTTTTCAGTGACCTTTAAATAAACTTGTGGGGTTGCTAATTAGCATGATAAACAATAGATTCCCATTTCATGGGCGATTTCATGGTCAGGCAGAGGCAGGCTGAGCTCTCTGCAGTGTCCAGAGTGTCTCCAGCACAGACACCCTCCCTGACAGCACCCAGGACATTTTCCTTCATTCCTGAGGGCTGGGCTGAATTCTGTCATTGGTGACATCTTGAAGGAAGGGGAAAGACGCATTTGAAAGGTTCACAAGGACAGCAAAAGTGCCCCAGTGCCAGTGGGGACATTTGGGGTGACACAGAGGAACAGTGGCAGCTCCATCCCAGGGAATTCCTCATCCCTGTTCCCAGGGTGAGCTCCTCTTGTCTCTTCTCAATTACACAAATTTGTGTTTATCACAGAATTTAATTCAAAGCAGTCGCTTTGCAGGTGGGTTAAAGCAATTTTTTATCTCTTTTTCAGGTTTCAAGCAAGAGAAGAAAAAAATGATCCTTGGGATTGTATTTAAAAGTGGCACGGGAGATCCCCAGAGGGGTGGTCAGGGATTGGAAGGGGCTGTGCAGGGAAGCTGGGGCTGCCCCTGGACCCCTGGCAGTGCCCAAGGCCAGGCAGGACATTGGTTTGGAGCAGCCTGGGACAGTGGAGGTGTCCCTGCCATGGCAGGGTGGCTCTGGGTGGGATTAAGATCCCTCCCAACCCAAACCACTCTGGGATTTGTGTCCCCACAGGTCCCCAGGATGGGAGGAGCAGGGCATGGAAAAGCAGCAGGAGGAGGAGGGCAGGGAGGTCAGGGCAATAAACACTCGCTGTTAGTCCAGGAGAGCATTTCTAGGCTCGGTTTTGCCCTGATCCCAGGGGAGGACTTAACTTAGGGACCACAGACAGGATTTCAACAGCAACAACGCCAAAAAAAAAAAGAGGGAAATCATGAAAGAAGGCTGTATTTAGCAAAAAAAAAAAAAAAACCCAACTAGGTAAAATCTGGGGGCACAGGGCAGGTCCCCCCCAGCCCTGGCTTTACCAGCCAGTTGCCATAGAAACCCAAACTGCAGAGCTTTGGGGCACTGCAGCATCCACTGATGCCAAGGAAACCCAGCCCTGTGTGCTCAGGAAGGGCTCAGAACCGAGCAGGGATAGCTCAGAGTGCAGCTGCCTGCATGGGCCTTCCATTCCTGATTTTCAGTGATTTACAGCCCAGCTCTCATTTGATATCCGTGTGCTCACATTGGAGATAACATTATGTGCATCATTTTCTGGGAATGCACTTACAGCACACTGCATAAAGCAAATAGTGCATTGATGGGAAAGAAATAACAGAATATTAAAGCAAAATCAATAAATGCCTTCAAATCTCATCTTTCAGCCTTGCTTAACTTTGTTTAGGGAGGCAGGGAGGTTCCCAGGAGCTGTGGAGCTGGCCATGCTCCCAGCTGGAATGAGGAGCTGGAAACCTTGGAGAGACAGCAGCACCTTCCTGGTGCAGGAAAAAAAAAAAAAAACAAAGAGAGAAATTGGGGTTTTATAACCCAGGGCTATATTAATCAACAATTAGCATTCCACACCAACCAGCTGCTCCCAGCTGTGACACAGCTCAGGCGGGAGGGCAGGCAAAGCAACCACAACACTGTTCTGGTTATTTAGATGAAAAGCTCAGCTTATTTCACTATTTAGCAGCAGGAATATTCCGTGTCATCCCTGTTTTCCAGGTGGGAAGTGCTGGGCTAGGGTCACACCAGGTTCCTGTCGTGGATCCCCTTGTTTGAGGTGCAGGAGAAGGTGCTGATGTGAAATATTTCTATATAGGCCAATCCTCTGCCAAAAGTGGGTCCAGAATTAGGTTAGTAAGTCGGTGTTTCCACACAAGATGATGTGCCCTGGTTTTCCAAAATGCTGAATACCCAGCCCAGAAGTTCCCTTGTGGGACTTGGAACTTTATTTTTGGCACCTGGATTTACAGAGAGACCATCTGTGACAGCCAGCACTCGCTGCCACCTAATTAATGCCAAGTTACATAAGCCATTCATGAATAAGCATTATTTTCCATATATTGAGCTTGCAGAGACAGGCTTCAGAACTGAACTGGTATTTAGCAAGGTAGGCCTCTGAAATTGTCAATTAATGCTCCTTGACATTTTCTAAGTATGTTAATTTATATTAAACCACTGCAGCCAACTCTGCATAAGATAACTGCGAGCCTCAGCCATAAAGTAGGAAGAAAAATGCAGTTGAGGAGCATTATGGCTGCTCTTTGTCATCTCCCTGACATAATGCACATTGTGTATGCAATGCAGGGAAGATAAACACATATATAAAGCAGGCAATTACCTCAGCTCACACAGACTATCATATTTATGACCATTTGCAGGGTTGGATGTAATTCATTGACTTGAGGTGCTGGAGTAAATACATCACTCTAACCCCACGGGCCAGGCTATGAAATGCAGGTATCAAGATTTGCTGCCATCTGCTAAGCCACAAAAATCTCCACCCTCCTTCCGAAGTGGTGGTCAGGGAGAGGAATGGTGGGGAGAGCTGGGATCAGAGCTGCTGGCCGCCAAGGAATGGCAGGGAATGCCAGCAGGAGAGGGTTAAATTTGATGAATACTGAGATTAAAAGTCTTGTTCCTTTGAGGGCAGGTTGCCCTGCTGAGAGGATCATGGCAGGGTCACAGCCTGACCATCCCTGGGTAGCAGCACAGCTGTAACAGTGCTGCTTTGTGGTGGGGATTGATGATCCTAAAGAACTTTTCCAACCTAAAGCATTCCAGGATTCTGTGTTTTTGCCAGGGGATGGCCTGGTCTGAGTGCTTTGCTCAGGATCAGGTGCCCACCAGGGGCTTAAGAGCGTGGAGAGAGATTCCACATGAATGTGAACACAGAAGACAGCAAGAACAAGGCAGCTCAGCCTGGAGAAGGATCCAGAGGGACCTCAGAGCTCCTTCCAGAGCCTAAAGGGGCTCCAGGAGAGGGACTGGGGACAAGGGATGGAGGGACAGGACACAGGGAATGGCTTCACTGCCAGAGGGCAGGGCTGGATGGGATCTTGGGCAGGAATTGTTCCCTGGCAGGGTGGGGAGGTTTTGAGATGGAATTCCCAGAGCAGCTGTGGCTGCCCCTGGATCCCTGGCAGTGCCCAAGGCCAGGTTGGACATTGGGACAGTGGGAGGTGTCCCTGCCATGGCAGGGGTGGCTCTGGGTGGGATTTAAGGTCCCTCCCAACCCAAACCAGTCTGGGATTCTCTGATCATGCTCATCCATCCTCCCTGAGCCCAGCCAAGGGACAGAGCTGGCAGGGTCCATTTTCCCTGGCAGGACCCCGAGTCAGAGCCACTTCCAGCCCCACGATAAGGACAGGGGCTGGACTTGTCAGACACTGCCCACTGGAACTGCCACTGATACTGCACACAGCATATGACTAATGAGGGCAATTAAAGCCCAATTCCTCTTCCCTGCTGCAGTCACTCAGCGAGGGCGGGCACACAAATGTGCCACTTGGATTTGCTGTCATTTCACAGCCCGTTTCATCTGATGGGAAATGGGGAAGGCAGTAAAGAATCAAATCAGAAAAAACATTTAACCTCCCAGATTATGAGAGGATATATCACTCAAAATGCAGCACTTCCCAGAGCCTCAGTTAAACTGGAATCAGCTTGGCTGACTTGAATCCCAAAGACATCCAGACACGGAGCTGAGACCTGACAGCACAGGCAGCTGCAGATGGATGTTTAATAAATGTAGTTTTCAATAGATATTCCCAGAAATTGGGAACATTTTGCAGTTGTATCTCCAACAATCACAGTCTATTCTATTCCATAACCAATATGAGCGATTACTTGAGGAGATATAACAAATGCAAAATGTTTTAAAAAAAGATTTTGAGAGTGCTAAAAGATGAATTACACAAACACAGCAAGAAAACCAAAAAGAGAAGGGCTGCTCCACAAGAAGCACAGCTGATCCCTTCCTGTTGTACTGCTTTGGGAAAGGAAAAAGGGGGGATAAATTAAGCACTTCATTCTGTAAGTAAGTTTTAAGGTAATCTGATTACAACAGCTCCCACTAGCACCATTCCAGAGCAGCAAAGGATAAAATCAATAATGAACATCAACATTTCCATTTTGTTTAGTGGCTCTGTAATTCAGCCACGAGGATCTGCCTTTCACTCAGGGCTTGGCCAAGGGAGGGCCAGGGCTGCCCCACCTGGGATTTCTCCAGGAATTGCTCATTTACTGCTGAACAAAGAACAACATGGCTCCAAAGGTGATAGTCTGGTGTAATTTCGGGGAAAAGGTATAAGGCTTTTAGGATTTAGGGCTTGATTTGATGCTGCTGGAGATTCTGGTAGTGTTTGGTATTTAGCAGTAATCTAACATCAGGCTGCTGTTGTCTTAATCGATCCTTGAATATTAAAATCTCAAACCAAACATTAATCCTTGTTCCCAGTTCAAACAGAGAAAACAGAGAGGAAGTGGAACTCAAACCCATGGTCCTACTCATCACTGGCACACGGAATGGACACCAGGCTCTAGAACATTGTCTACACCTTTTCCCACCTGAATTTTCAGTCTCTGCTATAAAATAGTTTCATCCCACTGAAATTAGAGTGGTGCAAAACTTGTCTCATCACTGCTGCTGTCTACAGAGAAAAAACCCTGTCCACAGTA
>PYHW01010591.1:626760-638712 GCA_013186435.1 Turdus rufiventris | reverse complement strand
CACCAAGATCTCACCACGATTCCACCAATATTCCACCAATATCCCACCAGGATCCCACCAGGATCCCACCATGATGCCAGCAGGATCCCATCAGGATCCCAACAGGATCCCATCAATATCCCAGCAGGATCCCAGCAGGATCTCACCAGGATCCCACCACAATCCCACCAGGATCTCACTAAGATCTCACCACAATTCCAACAATATCCCATCAGGACCCCACCAGGATCCCACCAGGATCTCACCACAATCCCACCAGGATCTCACCAAGATCTCACCATGATTCCACCAATATCCCATCAGGATCCCACCAGTATCCCACCAGGATCCCACCAGGATCCTACCAAGATCCCACCAGGATCCCACCACGACCCCACCAAGATCTCACCAGGATCCCACCAGGATCCCACCACAATCCCACAAGGATCCCACGAATATCCCATCAGGATCTCACCAGCTCCTGCTGCATTCCCTGCTGAGGGAACAGACACATGGATAAGGTCAGGAAGGGCTGAGCCTCAGCAAACCCTCAGCCCCAGGGCAGAACAGAGTGAGCCTCAGGCCAAGGCTGCCATTTGTTCCTCAAACATTGACAATTCTCAACACACAGGTGCAGGATGGATTTTACAGCCCAGCTCAAGGGCATTTTCCAGGAATCTGTAATCCCAGGAATGGAGGCATCCCTTTGTGCCACACCATGAATCACCTCAGTGTCCTTGGGCTTTGTCACATCTCTGTTTTCTGGGGGAACAACACAAGGCTTAACACAACCCTTCTGGTTTTTTTTTTGTTGTTTTTTTTTTCCCAAGGAGAAAATAACAACTGCTACGTTCACAGTAAATGGAGATTTGTATAGAAAGCCATTTGCTTGAAGGTGAAATATGTACAGGTCATAGAAAAAGTCCATTTTTGCAGATTCCATGTCTGTATCCCATTGTTCCCACTCTCTCTTTTTACTCATTGAGGAAAAAAATGAGGGAGAAAAACAGCCCAAAGATGTTCTGCCTGGATTTAAAATCACAGTGCATTCAGAAAAACACTCATTTTTTTGAAAGGAAGATTTTCCCAGACAGTTTTCCAACAGGGAAGACAGGAATATCTGCAGGAGGTTAAACACTGTTGGTGTTCCCAAGCTCCATCACTGGGTTTGTGCTTGCTTCACCATAGGAAATTTGGGTTCAAACCCAGACAATCAGGAAATCTGGAAACCAAGGGCTTGTTTATCCATGTCTAACCCTCCAGGAATGAGGATTCCGATGGGATCCTGTCCTGTCTGTGTCCAACTCTCCAGGAATGAGGATTTCCATGGGATCCTGTCCCCATTCATATCCAACCTTCCAGGAATGAGGATTCCCATGGGATCCTGTCCATGTCCAACCCTCCAGGAATGAGGATTTCCATGGGATCCTGTCCATGTCCATGTACAACTCTCCAGAAATGAGAATTTCCATGGGATCCTGCCCTGTCCATATCCAGCCCTCCAGGAATGAGGATTCCCATGGGATCCTGTCCATGTCCATCCCTCCAGGAATGAGGATTTCCATGGGATCCTGCTCCATCCATGTCCAACTCTCCAGGAATGAGGATTCCCATGGGATCCTGTCCATGTCCAACCCTCCAGGAATGAGGATTTCCATGGAATCCTGTCCATGTCCAGCCCTCCAGGATAGAGGATTTCCATGGATCCCATCCATGTCCATCCCTCCAGGAATGAGGATTTCCATGGGATCCTACTCCATCCATGTCCAACTCTCCAGGAATGAGGATTTCCATGGGATCCTGCCCCGTGGGAGGGGAGGGAAGTGCTGTGTGACAGCAGAGCTGTCAGGAGGGACGGATCACAACAGGCAGCAATCTGGAGGCTGTAAAAATGAATAGGTTGTGTTTCACTGGGTTTGATGTGGTCGTATCATCTGTAAATTATCTACCCAGCCATTTTTCCAGTTAGCCATTATGCTGTCAGGCCAAGGGCTGCCAATTCCAGCCCTCCCAACCATATGCACGGCTGTAAACCTTGAAAGCAGCTGTCTCCAAAGCAAGCCAGTTTGGGAAGAATAGGAAAACAAATTACATAAAAGCAGATTAACTTCTCTTTAACTTCCTTTAAAATATTTCTTCCCCACGGCCTCTGTAATCCCATTTTTTAAGGGAATTTGGTCTCTTTATTTGTTATTCTTATCAGTGTGACTTGAATTTAAAGCTTTATGCTTCATATTTCTGCCCAGGGACCTGTTGTGATGATAATCCTCAGGCTTTTCCACAGTGGGAATGGCTCTCTGAGCAGTTTTCAGCCCCTTGCACTGATATTTCCCACGAGACAAAGACAGCCAGGGAATGCTTGGTGCCTTCAGCAGAAGCTCCTGGCTGGACACAACAATTTTTCAGATGTTCTTGGGGGTTTTGCTGTTTTCTCTTTTAACTTTGGACTGCTCAGATATGTGGCACTCACCTGCCCAGAGCAGCTGTGGCTGCCCCTTCCCTGGCAGTGTCCAAGGGCGGGTTGGACAGGGCTTGGAGCAGCCTGGGACAGTGAAAAGTGTCCTTGCCACAGCAGGGGTGATGCTGGATGAGCTTTGAGGTCCTTCCTACAAAAATTAGTGTGGGATCCTGTGATCCCCAGTGCACAGAGGGGCACCAAGGAGCAGGATCAGCCCTGGGTGGTGCCCAAGGACAGAGTGACCACCTCAGTCCAGCTGTGGCTGCTGTTCCACTGCCAAACCCCCCTGGGAAGGGCTCTGCACAGCACAGGAGCCCCGAGCAAGGAGCAGGAACCCACGCCAGGAAAATCACGTGCGGCGTGGGAGGAGAGGCAGAGCGGTGCCTTGGGGACAGCAAGAGATCAGAGAATTAAAACTGAATGAGCTCCCTGTGCCCTCTGCAATTAAAGGGAGCTTGAAAGAGTTTCAATTTGGTGATATCATTAATTTCCCCTTCTCCTCCTCGCTCCCACTGCAGTTCAGAAGAGTCCTCCACTGTTTATTGACTGAGTGATGAAAGACGAGTTGAAGAGACCCAAGAAAAGGAAAGTTTGAGAAGTTTTCAGCCCTTTCATCAGTTCTTTAAACAATGTTCAGAAAAACATGAGAGACAAGCTGTGCTTGAGAGAAATATTGTAATGAAATCTGCGTGCAGTGGGCTTTGCTGTCCAAATGTGACTCAAATACTCGCAGCCCGATGTCGTGCGAAGATTTACTTGGCAATTTTGTCACCAACAAGGCTGTTAAGAAACACATTTATACTTACCCAGCTCTTTCCCTTATTTGCTCAGGAAAAAAAACTGCTTTGGTGCACCAGGCAGGTAGGAAATGCCGCATGTAAGAGTTTAAAAATAAATGTATGTGCACATATGTGTGGCAGGAGTGCAGGGATCTCAGGGAGCACGGATTGTGTGTGCCAAGCAAAAATAAAACCAAAATAAAACCTGCTGCAGAGCACCCCACACTCAAACATTTCCACAGATTTCTGCCCTGTTTCTCCTGTAATTCCTTGCACTCTTGTGCTGTAGCTGGAAGGAAACTGAGTCTTGATCACCCCCAGGATGGTCCTGCAGTGATGGGAGCAGCAGGGCGATGGGGCTCCACACCAACAGCCCAGCTGGTGTCAAATGTCCTTGCCTGGAATTGCTGCCAAGTCTCATTTTCCACAAAATCACAGAATCCCACAATGGTTTGGGCTGGGAGGGACCTTAAAGATCATCCAGTTCCAAACCCCTGCCAGGAACTAAAGGGATGATTGGGATCTGTGGTGCAGGAAGGGTTAACGTGGCAATCCAGTTAGAAAGAACTCCTAATTATTTCAGCAATCAAAAGCAGTGATTCACCTTATGAGGGAGCCAGCAGATGCCATCAGCAGAGACATTCTCCTTGTTTATTTTCTTGTCTTCTCAGACTGGGAGGAGAACGTGGGGGATCCCATTGCTGGCCATCTGGCATTAGTGTGAAAAATACAGTGCGAGATATTGCACAGTTGTCTCAGCAGCTCCCTTCTGGGTGACAAATCCCCACGTTCTCACGACAGCTTTGGTTTATTCCAGCCTCTGCCCACCCATGAGACAACCCCAGGAGATCTGTCCATTTACAACCCCAGCCTCAAGCAGCCTTTAGGTGCCTTATGAAAACTGGGCATCCAGGGGATAATTTTTTGGTCAGAAGTGAGAATTTTAAACCCTGGGGTCAGGGGTGGTGAGGCTGGTGCTGATCATGGCACGCGAGTGCTGCAGGTGCTGATCACCAGGGACAAGCCCAGCTTGGCTGGCAGTGCTGCATTTCTGCGCCTTCCCAAGCACTACAGGTTGGGAATGTGGTGTAACCACATCATTACCCCGCTCCCTGCAGAGAGCCCAGTGCCCAGGGTCAGCCTGAGGTGACATTTCAGGCACCATGCTCCCCTTGGCCCCTGCACTGCCTGCCTCCACTCTGCATTTGTCTCAGGAAGATTAAAAAATGGAAAGCAGTTCCCATCCCAATTTCCTTCCCCTTGTCTCCCCCAAAGCTGCTCCATGAGCCACCCTGGACACTGTGGAGGCAGCTGTGGGAGCTCTGGTGCCCAGAACTGTCTCCTAGCAATAGGCAAGATGTGAAAGCCTCAGAATAACTCCTCCTTCCACTCCTTGTCGGTGACTCATGCTGTAACAAAGCTTTGGGGTTTTGTTGGGATTTTTGTCCTCGCTTTCTTGCACGTGTGGGGTGAAGTGAGGCTGGGCAGAGGGAGCAGGTGCTGCCTGAATTTGAGAACCCAGGAGCATCCCAGGTGTTCACACAGCCTGGATGCACCCACAGCCTCCGACACAAGAGAAGAAGCTGTACCAGCTGTGATGATTTGCAGTATGAGGTATTTTGTACAACCTGAGCAGGGAAACCATCAACTCTGCTGGCAGGGTCCCATCAGCTCTCAGTGGATGCTTTTCAAAGCAGAGGGGAAATGGTTTTGGATGTGTTGAGTGTTTGGGAATAACCACATTCAAGGTGATGGAGTGAGACAGTGTGAAGGGATGTGAGGTGGTGTCTGGCCTGACAGGGCTTTTAGCAGCAGTGCTGAATAAAAAAGGAGCAGGTTTCCTGTTCTGCAGTTGGATTTACACCATCCCTCTGCCAAGGACTGTGGAATTGTCCAGGACAGAAATAATTATTTAAAAACCAGACGCACACAGCTAAATGGCCAGATCTCAGTGCCAGAAGTACCCAGACATCTTTCTAAGCCCCTCCATTATTTTCTTATCTTTTTCTGCTCCTGAATAATCCTCATCCTCTACTTCTGATTGAAAAATACCTAAAAATAGTTGTGGAGAAGAACTCTAATGAATTATGCAATGGACATATGCTCTCACATCAAATCTTGGTGTTTACTTTATCTGATGCCATGCAGAAGATTGAAGGCTGGGACTGTGCTGGGAACGATCCCAGCTCTGCAGTGGGATTCTAGGTCACATCCCTCCATCTCTGCTCAGCCACAGGAGCACCTGGGAGAGCAGATGGCTGGACAATGGAGCTATGGCTGGTAGTTTAATTTTCCTGGATTAAGGAGCAAGTACTGTGCAAGGAGTTTGATTTGCTAAAGATGCAGCAGCAACCCTGGCACAGGAAAACCTTCCCCAGCTCCAAGGCTGAGCCGCCTTCTCACAGAGCTTCTGGTAGCACTGCAGATCTCCAGGCAACTCATCCACCAGTCACTTCCCAGATAGTGCAATTTTTATTGCTTATCTCTAAGAAATATCCAGCCAAAGAAAAAAAAAAAAAAAAAAAGAGACAATTTAAAATCTACCTCTCAACCACGCCAAGCGTGGAGTGCTTTAACCTGAAGTGACTGCGAGAAAGGGGAGAACAAAAATCTTTCCCTGGTTTTATAATTCCTTCAGACTGCTTCTCCTCACCATTGTGAATCACAGATTTCAGACCTGCTGGAAGTCACAGCTGGCAGCACCGAGCCCTGAGAACTCTTAATCATAACAACCATCTCCCTCCAGGAGTTTTTGAGGCTGAACTTGGGACAAATCTTGTCCTGAGCGGTAAATAAAGAATGAAGGATCGTCCTGGAAAAAGAATTGCTAACCTTAACAGCTTCAATCTGACAGGAATTAATTAGCCAACAGCAAAGAAAACCCCACTATTTCAGAGATGGATGCATGGGGGTAAATTGACTCCAAGAATAAATTCCATTGCCTTCCACAGAAATCCATTAGGAGTGGATTTAGCCCAGCATGGGTGCACAACACGTCACTACAAACTCATCCCTAAACCACATGGACAGATGTGAAGATTACCACGAGGGGGCTGAGATTTAGAATTCATAAATGAATTTCTTGTTTCTCTGTGGAAGGACATAGCAGGATTATGTGGAGAAAATTACACATCCTTGTATTGAATTTTAATTAGGAGCAGCTTCGAGATAAAATTAACCAGAGTAGTGAATGGATTATAATAAAACAACACTGATACTAAAATAAAAAGGGAATTACTCTCTTACTTTCACACCTATCAAATTTAGAGGAAGAAAAAACCTACAGTGTGTATTATCAGGACAGTCAATGAGACATGAAACAAGGGCGAACTCCATTTGCCTGGGCAAAAAGCCCAGTTTGGAAGTAATTGCTGTAGTGGTGGAGCAGCTGCAGATATAGCCAGATCAAATCCAAAGATCAAACGCTTATTTCATTTTGATAAAAGTCATTAAACCACAAATCAACTTACTCTGGAGTAGAGTCAGGAAATAACTCTGTGTATACCATCTGCACATAACTCTCCCCTAATAAATTAAAGCAGTGACAGCAGATTTCTTTTGTGAAATCCTCAAACTTATATTTCATTAAGTATCAACATTCCTCATTTGGATTTTATTCCGCAGATAAGCCCCTGCACGGCGTTGCAGAGCAGAGCAGAGGATTTCTGGGCTGGGTGGGTGTGCTGGGCTCAGGGCAGGCTCAGACTCCAGGGGAAGGCACAGGTTGGAAATATTCTTCTGAAAACTAATCTAAACTGTTGGATATTTCTAATAAAACCCATCAATTTGAATTCCTAGATATAATGGATTCCCTGTCTGTGCTGACCCTGGAGATGTTCTAACTTCAAGCCAAACTTTCCAAAAATGAAGCAGGAAGGGAGTCAGGCCCGCTCAGGAGACTGAGGCAAAGCCAGGCTACCACAGGTGATGATATGAATAATGACATTTATGCTGCAGGAATTTAATTAGACTGAGAAAGAACTTGTAGTAAAGATGTCACAATAACTCAAGACAAAATGAAAATCAGTCCAAAGACATCCAGTCCCTAATTAGTTTGGGAAAAGTAGATTAAAGATAAACTTAGAAAAATTGGTGGAGTGACTGGCTATTAGGGGCCACGAGAGCGGAGGATGTCACCTTAGATTTTTCATTTTTTGATGCTTTTCAAGAAGACCAAGTGCAGAAAAGAAAATCTAAAATCCAGGAGCCGATTTCTTTTCTTTCTTCAAGAGATCAAACGTTTTTGCTTTTAAAAGCCCCAACGACAGCCACAAGCCTTGGTTGTTGACACTGATTTTTTCCCTGAAATAATGAGCTGTGTGACACCTTGGTTATATATGGAAAACAGCAACTCTGTGTACAGACAACATTCAATTTCTGTGTACTACTGTTTGAAAAGCAAGGGAAAAAAGATCTTTCTGATCATCCACAATAAGTTATTTTCTCGGTGCTGGCTTGTTCTGTGCAAGACAAATGAAAGGAATAACAAAGCAGGATGCTCACAAAAGAACCAGGAAGATTTTCGAGCTCAGTGATTGATCTGGATGCGTTCACGTTTAGGCAGGAAGAAAAGGAGTTTATGCAAAACATTTTGCAGTCACCACTAAATGGATTTTAAAGATTTGTGATCCTGGTGGAACTTTTTCAGCTGAGCCCTCATGTCCTACCTGGCTCCAGCATGCTGATGTCCTTCACGTCAGGGGCTGCTTCCATCCCTCCAGTGCAGCAGCAAATTCCTGCTGATTTCCAGCTCTCAGCTCCCAACACAGCTGTGGAATCATGGAATTCTTTGGATTAGAAGGCTCCTGAAAGGTCATGTCATTCCAACCCCTGCCACCTCCCATCCAGCCTGGCCTTGAGCACTTCCAATATATTGACCAAGCAAAAATAAAAGTCACACACTTGGGGAATCCTTCATTTTATGTTCCTGTTAGACCTGAAGGAGGAGGCATCCTGGGAAGAGGCCATCCTGCAGGGGATTATCTGTCCAGCCTCTCCATGGCTCCCTGAATTCTTCCTAATTCCCAGGAATTCTTCCCCTGACTTAGGCAGGAAAGCAGGTGACCCATCCTTCATCCTCCAGAGGTATTCAATTGAAACAAAAGAAAGGAAAACAAAACCCAGAAAGGACAATAATGTCCTGCCTGCATGGCTTGGATCTCACCCCTGCATCCCACAGGTTGCTAAATCTATCCCACACTGTGTCTTCTTCTGTTTTATCCCAAGTGGAACACACTCAGCCAATCAGGGAAACTCAAAATTGGGAAGAAAATACATTTAGTAGGAAAAAAACTAGCATTACATAGCTTGTAAACATGGTATCAGCATTAACAGAGGCTTTTTTGTGTTATCATTCAGCTACATCCCTGCCTGAAATCATTCCTTCAAACACTACCTAAAACATGACAGAGGAAAACAGGATTTATCCAAAATCTGTATCCAAAGTGCTTCATTTGCTGTTTGTTTGTTGTTTTTTTTTTTTTTTTTACTGCTAATTCCATACGACCCCACCAATGCTCATTTGTCCCCTGCAGAAATTCCCAGAGCCCCTCCCTGAGAAAGCCCTCAGTGCCTCATCACCACAAACCCTCTGTGCTTTAAATAAAACCCCACGTTCTGGAGCTGCCCATCTCTCTGTGACCTTCCTCAAGGGCAGGGCTGTTTCCCCACCTGCAGGGCAGGGAGAGATGCTGCTCTCAGCCCTGCAGAGCATCTGGTGCCATCCCTGTGCCATGGCCTGGGGCTGCTGGGCAGGTGCAGCACAGGCTGCTGCTCTGCTGCTCATTCCTGCTCCTCACTCACTCTCCCCGCTCTTCTCCTCAGCTCCAGTCATGCTGTTCTCTCCTTTGCTGGATTGCTAAACCAAAGCAGGAATAGCATCCTTCCAAATATTCAGTCTGCCAGGCTTTTCTTTCGACCTTCTGCAGGGTCATAGAATAGTTTGGGTTGGAAGGGACTTTTGAAGTCATCTAACCAACCACCAAAATAGGTTAAAATAGTTTCTTTCACCTTTACCCAAACATTTTTCATTATGAAAGAGGAATAAATTACATTACACACAACAGCAGGCTGAAAGTCTGCTTGAATTTTTGAGTCCAATTCCCACAGCTGGGGAGAAGAGGGATTTTTGTCTCACCCAGCAGGAGACTGATGCCACTTTCTTCAAATCTCACTTGTTTGCTTTCTTTATTAGAACAAGAGAGATTTCTGAGTGAGGAGTGGGTGGCTAACACCCACCTCCCCCAGGTCAGGCTCCTCAGCAGCTCCTGGTGCTGCCCAGCAGGGACACGAGGGGCTGGGCTGTGCAGGGATGGAGAAAATCCCAATTCCAGCCTGGGGAGCAGGCAGGGAAGAGGGCAACCACGGCAGATGGCAGAGCTGAAGCAGCACCCAGTGGCTCGTGCTGCATGACAAGCTGTCAGCATCCCTGGGAACAACAACCCTATAATTACACACAGCCTCTCACCGTGGCTCCCTGCCTGGAGGATCCCTCTGCACAGCTCCCAGAGCATCAGAGGCACCAAAAGAAGGGTGCCACACTGATGCCTTGATGGGCTTACCTAAAAACAGAATAAAAAGTTGTTTGGGCTTTTTTTAAGAACCTTCAGGTACATTTAGGGCAGACAAAACCCCCCAGGGGCTACACCCAAAATGGACCCTGAGTTTTCACACTTTCATAAGTTTGGTCCATTTGCAGATTGGGGTTAATCCTCCACTTACAGCTTCAGGTAATGAAGTCATTTACCCCAAGTTTGCTCCCCCAAATTCACTTTCGTTTCCATCTCTGGGGGCCTGAGGCAGTGAGGTGTCCTTGATTCCCAGCCCGGAGAGGAATTGTTGTGCCTGACAAAATGGGAGAGCAGCACTAGCACTGAATGTGGAGTTTGGAGTGACACACTAAAGAACCGCAGGATTACAAATCCATGAAAATATAAAAGCTGAAATCCTGAAGCATCAACACCAGCAAGGGGCACTGGGCAAGCCCCTGACAGGGAGAGGAGCTCGTGCTGAGCTCCAGACCAGCCCTGGCCCAATCCCTGCCTGAATCAAAGCACACTCAGGGCTCTGCCCTGCCCTCACCCATCCCATCACTCATCAGCACTGAGAGCATCTCTGAAAGCTCAGCACATGCAACTCTTCTATTTTAATGTCAAGGTCTGAGCCAGAGCGGAGTTTAGAGTTTACTCTCTTTAAGATCTATAAAATTAATTACTGCTCACTTGACAAAATAAATTGACCCTATAATCAGCTTTCTAAAAATGCAATTGGTGTACTTTGTGAAATTACATTTGTACACAGCAGCAAGTTCTTCCCTGCCTTACACCTCCCCTAATGCTCTCCTCAGTGAGTGCAAGGCTGGCAGGATTTAACCTCTAATATAAAAGTGGCATGCACTTATTTCCCTGGGGAACTGACCCAATCCAGAGCATTGCCTATTTATAGCACTTTCAAAAATAAATCGTGAGGCAAGAGGGTAGAAAGGCTGTTAGGAAAGGCTGTATTTGTTGATAAAACTATGAAAGAAAAGTAATAAAGCTGTGTGTTCCCATCCAAAGTTACTTTCAGTGAGTGCTGTAAACTTTAAATTGTTACTAAAACTGTAACTCAGAACTAAAGTGGGGCCTGAAATCCCAAAATTGTTTGGGTGGGAAGGGACCTTAAATATCATCCAGTGCCACCCCTGCCTTGGGGACACCTCCATTGTCCCAGGCTGCTCCAAACCAATGTCCAACCTGGCCTTGGGCACTGCCAGGGATCCAGGGGCTGCTCTGGGCACCTGTGCCAGCCCTGCCTACCCTGCCAGGGAACAATTCCTGCCCAAAATCCATTCCCCTTTGTGCTGTCACCTCCCTGCTGGACCCTCACCCTGCACGTCTCCTCCCTGGGGCAATCCTGCAGCAGGATGCTGATGCTGGGGTGACAAAAGGGATGCTGATGCTGGGGTGACAGCAGGGATGCTACACAGCTCAGAGCTGTCAGGCAGCAGCAGCAGCAGCACGGGGATGCACCCTGCAGCTGTGCCAGCAGCCCTGCAGAAGTCCCTGCTGGAGGGAAGGAGCTGGCTCACTCCAAAGCAGCCGCCAGCACGGACACCACCGGCAGCAAACAGCGGAGTGAAGTTATTTGGCAACACAGATGGGCCCTGAGTCATCTCTTGGATCTGTCTCCAAACACAGTGTGACAGTCACAGCTACAGTCAGGGTTTGGAAGAGCTTGGCAAGAAGCAGACAGTGATAAATGTGCCAAACATCCTCTGACCTTCTCACTGTCCCGTTCCCCCGTGGCTTTGCCCTGCCTGTGGCTGCAGCTGCCATCAGCCGAGCACACAGCACAGCTCTGCAGCCCCAGACAGCACTCCAAACATGGAGAGGGTTTATTCAAAAAAATCCAGGATACTTGAGGAAAGCTCACTTTGAGCTGACTCACTGAATAATCTTTGAGAATCACATCCGCACTTGGCCTGGAGCAGAGATTAGAAATTCCCCATCTGTGATTCCCGTGAATGCAGATTTCCATGCATTCATCACAAGCATCACCCAGAGCATCACCTGCCCATGGCACCGCTCTGCAGCTGGCAAAGTGCAGGAAAAGCTGATCACAGGGAATGTTTGCTGGGGAACATCCCAGAGCTGGGAGCCAGGCAGGGGGACACATGATGGGGGTGATAGCATAAGGTTAAAAATGGTTCTAAAATCATGGGAATTGTGTACAATGGATTCAGGGGTGCAAAGAAAG
>PYHW01010591.1:602642-626480 GCA_013186435.1 Turdus rufiventris | reverse complement strand
TTACATAATGAAAAGGGCATAAAAACCTGTCCCTCTGGAATCCATGTGGAGTCAGATTTGGGTTTGTACCCTTGACTCCCAGAGCTCTGCAATAAAAGAACCTGCTCATAATCACCCTAGATTCTGGGTTTCTAGGCTAACAGGGGCAGCCAGCAGGGAAGAGACATCCTTTCAACAAGAACCACAATCCTTTCATTCTCGGCGTGTTCTCCTGGAGAGCTGCGAGCGTTTGTCCCCTTTCATTCTCCCTGCTCACTTTTATCAGCACAGAGCAGCAGGCAGAGTGACACTCGAGCAGAGCAGCTCCCCGTGCCAGCAAAGCCAGACTCAAAGTCACAGCGCCGACTTCCTGTGATGAAATATTGATCCAAAACTCTGTCACACAATGAGCAGTTCGAAATCACCCTGTTTTTATGTACAATTTTTTTTTTTTTTTTACCTTTCTAAGTTGCATATGAAGAAAACTGACTTTTTTAAAAAAGGCAAATATACCTTGTGAGGAATTTCAAAATAAATTCTTGTTTTCAGCTTGAAATTTTTTTAATTCATTGTCATTTTCAGCAGTAGTGAAACAAAAGGAATTTCTTTTTCTTATTCTGTAGACATTGTAACTTAGCAATCCTCTCTTCTTTATCCTTTGGCAAAAAGGAAAAGGACATAAAATACATCGGAAGAAGAATTTTCTTGCAGCAGAGTTACCCAAAACCATGATCAATGTTCTCCAAGCAGGAAAATCTGAAGGAATCAAAGGCTTCATGAAACATTCATGGGAACAATATGCTGACAAATAGTTTCTCAGTCAAAACTTCTCCCTGGCTCTACCAAACATGGCCTGTGTGAGTTCAGGAACTCGTTTCTGGAGCACCAGAAGGCCAGAGGGGTTTAGCTCATCCTGCTGGGTTTTTTTTTTTTTTTTAAACTAACTTCACAATTCCCTTGAGGTCACTTGATGGAGCTAAATAAACTCTCTGCTTCTCCTGGATGTGCTGACTCAACTCCCACCCCAGCCTAGTCCAGGAGCTTCCTGAGCTAAAGGACAATGGGCAGGAGCTGCTGAGCCTCCAGGTCCCCATGAGAAACCCCTGCAAGACAAAAAATCCCCTTTGGAGCCAGCCCAGCTCACCCAGCCAAGGCTCCAGCCTGTCCCCTTCTGCTGCACAGACCTCCCAAGCCTGGCTTTTCTCCACATCCACTGATTTGATGAATTGTGAAATGACTGCGTGCTGATCACTGGAGAAACTTGCTGTAACAAGGTAAAAATGGGGATGAAAAAAATCAGGTGGCATCCCAGGAGCCATCACTAATTATTTGGTACCTAATGAATGACACAACTCGCTTGTTAACCTTGTCAATCTGTGCAGAGTTCTAACTAATTAATAAAAAACTGAAACTGCCAAGGGTCTGAGGTGTTTTTGGTTGACTTTGACCCAGAGTGGCTCCTACAGTGACCCTGGCACGTTGTGAGAGCTCAGTGACACAGGGTGAGAGGCACAAAATGCTGCTCAGATGAACGTGGCAAAGCTCTGGGATTAGAATGTCATGGCCTGAAGCTGTGCCACCTTGCTGGGACAACATCCAATGACTCCTGCCAAGCTCCATCAAGCAGGGTGATGAGTGAGGAGCACCTGGCTGGCCCAGCACAGAGCTCTGCTGGCCCCTGGACAGGGCCACAGCAAGTGCTCACCAGGAAGGGACAGCTGGCCTTGGCAGGGATGGCAGAACCCAAGGCACAGTGAAAGCTAAAATCATTCCTGGTGCTGCTCTGGGAGCTTTTCAGTCATGGCTTTTCATGGTGTGGGGATTGCTTAGAGGCTCCAGGAATAAATGAAAACCTGTGAAAGCCTCCAAGGTGTTGCAAGTGAACAAAATTTGGGTGTACAACTACACCCTTGAGCCTGGAGACAAAGAGTGGAAGAGACCTTCCACAGAGAATGCACTCACTTCTTTCCCTGAGCTCTCTCCTTCTCAATTCCACTTTTATTGACAGATGCAAAGTAAGACTAATGAACTATTGATAACCCTGGCACAAAGGATTATTAGACAAAGCAATTTCATTTGAGGGGGCATTGATTTATGTGTCACAACCAGAGCACAAATGGAAATGGTGGTTAGGAAGGATGAAGTGGAATGCTGAACAGGTGGGCATCCTGTTTATTCCTAATTCCTGCCTTAAATGCACTCAGACACACTTACCTGTACCTATGGATTTCCTATATAATTAAAGATATTATTGCAGATTTTCTGTATTTAATGGTATTTGGAGAGAAACCTGAAGCAACCCAAATATCAAAACGGGGCTGATGTTTTGAAGGGCCTGAACCTTGACAAGACATCAAAGTGAGCAGCTGAGTTTGAACCAGGGATTCCCAAAGACACACAAAAGAGATGTCCAGGCACAGAGGCAACCACAGGTAAGCACAGCTGAGAAGAAGGGGTTTGTCGTAAAATAGCTCAAGCAAAGTTTGAAACGTGCCTGAGGTGGAGAGGCAGCAGCAGAAGGATGGGTTTGACCATCACACTCCAGAGCCCTGTCCCCATCAGCCTCTCAGAGCCCTGGAGCTGCTGAGCAGCATCTGAGAGGAAATAACTCTGGTTCTGAGGACCAGGCAGACACTGCTGCCAAATTTTAATTCTCATTGTCTGTGCCTTTCACCTGACATTTAATGTGATGCCATCTGCTGCGTGGTTGTGAAACCAGGAGTGAGATTTGCCCTCTTTTGGTGAAACCAAAAGGAAATTTCAGAGTCTAAGACATAGACACCTGATTTTGTGAGCTGCAAAGAGGCAGCCAAGCCCCCATTTCTGTCTTTAAAAGCTCTCTCCAGCTCTCTGGTGTGTGATCAATCACCTCTTAAAAAGCACTGCCATGGTCTCCCATAGAATCCCTCTGGATCCCAAACTCACATAAAACAATAGAAGGGCAGGGCCCAGGTGATCTGACAGTGCTAAGGCAAAACCAATCCCCAGGATTTCCAGAAGGCTGCTCCACTTGTGGTGTCAGTCTGGAAAATGGTAAAATAAAACTGAACTTTAATGAACTTTCAGAGGGAGAAGGTTTCTTTGTTTTAATAGAAGCCACAACAAGAGGACATTGCTCTACCTTAGGCTCTGACACTCAAAACCCATCTCCAGTACTCCAGGGATTAAATTATTTTCTGAAAACCAGCTCATTCCCACCATTATTACTGCTGTAAAGCTGGGAGGTTTTTGCTGCCCCCCTCTTCTATTTTTTTCCAAGGCTAGAAATAGATTGAACTGGCACTTCAGGATGCTGAGCTGCAGTTTCAGTTGAGCTCTGTGCTTCACAGAGATTTATCAAAAATGACAAGATTCAACATCTAGGAGATGTCTTGTAGTGCCCAGGAGCTCAAAGAAGATGCAGCAGTTACAGCAGCAAGCAGAGAGAAATAAGAAAAGTGGTAGAAAAATCAAAGCTGTGGCAGGAATGGGCACTTGTGCTGGTCAGCACTGGCCATTAGTGAGCAAAGAATCACTGCCTGCCTCCTCCAAATGAAAAACCAGAGAAACCAGCCCTTCATTTCAGTTATAAACTTCCTGGCAGGTACCTGTCAGAGCCCACAAGCTGCAGAGGTTTTCCCCTGCTCCATTTGCAGGCAGAGTGGAATTGGGTGGAAGTGATGAGGGTCTGTCTGTGGTCACTTCTGAGCTGAGCCATCCCTGCAATAAAACAGAATATCCCATGAGTGCACTCTCTTTTCCACCCTCTTTTCCATGTAAAGCAAGTCACGTGTGAAAAAGGCGAAGGAAAAGTGAAAATATCTGGACAGTAAATGTGTATGAACTATAAAATCCTCTCCTGGGCATGATCAGCCTTTGCCTGGGTAACTCAACAAACCTAAGCAAACTCCCAGAGCTGAGATCCACCTCACACCCAGACCCCATCAATCCCACTCCAATGGAATTCAGGCAGATGGAGGCACTGATGGGGACTGGATCCCCCCCTGCAGAAGCAGCAGCATCCTTTCAGTGTTCAGAGCAGGACCAGGAGATAAAACGGAGATAAAATAGAGACATCAAATACCTGGGGCTGTTTCCAAGTCAGGCAGGTCTTTGCAGAGAGGGATTAGAGCTGAGACAAAGGCAGTGAGGGGAACCTCAGCAAGAAATGAGCACACCCAGCTTTCTTCTCACAAATAATGATTCAAACAAACACCTGCAAGAGATAATGCTGCTGAACAAAAAGTCTGCACAACAAGAAGGGATCTGAGAAAGAAACCTCCACAGTAAGAGTCAGGGGGGAGGTTGTAGGTCTGCTAATTCCTTTACAGAGGTCAAAGGCAAATTCCTCCACAGAGAACCAGCACACCAACCCTGCTCCCCTCCCCTCCACCAGCCAGGACCTTCTCCTGAAGAGATGTGGAAACAGCCTCAAGGAGTTGGGCTAATCCAGGCAGGAGCAAAATGGTAATAACTCCCACAAGACCATTGGGAAAACTTAATCCAATTTTCTCTTGTGAAGCAGGTATTATTCCCCTTTTACTTGCCTTCAGTGGTGATAAAGTGCAGACAAAGGAGATAAGGGACTCCACACCTCACATTTCACCACTCCAGTAAATACACTCCTCACTTTCACTTATCTTTCAGCCTGGTATGGATTTCCTTTTAGTAACCTCCTGAATTACAATCAAATTATACTTGCAGGGCCATTGAATTGCATGGCTTGCAATAGCTTAATGGGTTCTGTTCTGGCTGCTCAGGAAGGACTGGCAATCCCTGTGTCCTTCTGTATTTCTGGGAGCCTTAAGGGCAGTTTGAGTGCCAGGCAGAGCAGCCCAGGCTGCACTCACCAGGGCAAGTGCCACACCAACAGTGCATGGGCTGGTGAACCTGGAGGGAAAATGCTAATAGTGAATGTTTCTTCTTTTGCCCTGCAGTAACAGCCAGGCTTTGGGCAGCACAGTAATCTCAAAACTCTCTCAGACACGAATTCAGTGTGATTTAATGGCACGATCAATACACCGGGTGCCGGCTGCTCTGCAAAATATTTGAAAATAAATGGAAGTTTTAATGCCCAGAAATGGTGCAGAGTGCCACATCCCTCCTGACAGCTTATCTCTTAGATGGGCTTTTATCCTGCAATAAAGAAGTTGTTTCTTTGTTAGTTGCAGGCTCTGCAGCAAACAAAAGTCAGAGTGTGGTCAAGAGCTTTGCTGGGCTGAAATCAATCTTTGAATTCTACAAACATTTAGGTAATTGAAACAGAGAGGGAGAACAAACACTGACTGAGAGTCTAGAGAGACCTCTTGTTCTGGAGAGGATCTGGAAGGACCTCAGGGATGTAAAATGCCCCTCCTGCACCTGCCAGAGCAGGTCCCAGAGCTGCTGCACCAAACCCCTCTGGGTCTGTCCAGAAATGCACAGAGGACAAGTGGGGACACTCTGGGGGAAGAACATCTGTGCCTCAAGGACGAAAGAATGCACAGGCCATGGCAGACACAGTCTGAGGTGTGCCACACCACAGGGACAGTGGGCACCTCACAGGTGCCAGCACCGTGACCTTGTGCAGCCACCAGCCCGTGACACTCGATGCTTTCAGCTCAGTCAGCAGCTTCACTGAGAAAAACTGCACACTGGGGATAATCAGAGTGGGAACTGCCTCTGTCTGCAGCTAATGGGTGGGAGATGAAAAATCTCCCTCCTCCCTTTATTCATCCTGCTGTTTGCAAAACCTTATCATTTTTTTTTTTTCCCAATTGTATTCCCAATAAGCCTCCAGGTAAGAAATAGTGTTTGCCAGTCCTGAAGAGAAGTAATCTTTGTTGGCAACATTTCTCAGGGAATAAACTGTTCAAATAAGATGTGGGAGGGAATTTCCCCCTCAGCCAATTTGACGAACTGTAGACAGGCAGCAGATGAAAGACGGGGAGCACAGGGAGCACAGGCAGTGGCTTCAGCAGCTCTGGCTCCAAATGCAAAATTCATTTCCTTCTGAGGGGATCCAAAGTGCTTTCCATGCTGTCCTTTCTTTGAACACTGATTTAGTTTTGCTGAGCTCAGAGAGGGATGAGAAGTGAGTCTCTGAAGGAGGGAGCTCTCCAAGGGCAGCTCCTGAGGCAGCTGTGGGGTCACCGTGACCCTCCCAACATCTGGGCTTGACCACAGCATTCACTATTTCTGCCCTTCACTGGGAGCTGGAATCAACCTCCAGGAATCAGGAGTTTATTAAGGCAGACAGCAGGATTTCAGGGTGGAACAAGATCATCTCTAAGGTCCCTTCCAGCCCAACCCAACCCAACCCAACTCAACCCAACCCAACTCAACTCAACCCAACCCAACCCAACTCAACTCAACCCAACCCATCCCATCCCAACCCAACCCAACCCATCCCATCATTCTGTGATCAGTTTTTGCACTGTTTCCCCCAGCATTCATATTTCTGTTGGTAAAACAGTTACAGATGTGTTCTACCTTAAAAAAGACGTGCTGCCTTAACAAGAGGAGAAAAATGGATGAATATGAAAATAGGCGTCATGAATATTCAGCCACATTTGCAAATTAAGAGACTTCAACTGTGTCCTTGTCCTTTGTGCGTTTTCCACAAATATTGAAAGGGGAATTCTCCTGGGAGAAGCGTTCATCAGCACAGCAAGTTTTGAAGAAGGAACCCACTCAATCTACAGCAAATATGCACAGCATGGATATTGTGTGTATTCACAGGAGAAGGATGATTCTGGGAACCTCCAATTAGGCAGCAGCAGCTTTTCCTATGGTCTCAGGAAAGAACTAAAGAAAAAGGCTTATTTTGATAAATTTTTCAGCACAGATTTTTGAAATGGGAAATACAAACATGAGAAAAAGACAAAGTTTTCCCATCAATTATTCCCTCAGAATTCTGAGGGAGGGAATGCCCCCTCAAGCCAGGCTGGGAGCAGCAGCTCCCCCAGGTCAAGTGTGCTGTTAATGTGCGCAGGCAGCAGTTGAACCTGCCTGTGCTGAAAGCCCTGACCTGGGGCCCCCAGCTCAGGAATCTGCCTGATTAATTTTTAATAACCCAGCCTTCATCTGTGTGTGTGTGCAGCCTGACCTGCTCTTGGGGTGTGCTCAGCCATCCCCTCCTGCAGCCCCCCAGTGCTCCTCTGGCTCTGGAGCTGCTGTTAGAACCCACAACCAGCCCCTGTCCCTTCCACAAGCAGCCCCTGTCCCTTCCACAAGCACTGCAGAGATGCTGATGCTGTGTCAGGGTCTCCCCAAACCCCACAGAACCCACAGCATCAACACCACCCCCTATTCACCCTTTGGTTTAATCACCAAGTGACGTGAAAACCTCTCTGTAATTCCACCTGGAGGCTTTTCCCACTCTTGTCCAGTTTTGTTGGATTTCCCCCAGAGATGCCCAATACCCTTCAAACAAACCCAGTTCTTATCTCCCCACGATGTGCTCATTTTGCTTTTCATGGCAAAATGCTGGCAGGGAGGGAGGGAATAACCCAAACAAGAACAATTTCTATTCTGCTGTTTGAAAGTGGAGCTTTCAATATCCTGGCCTGTCTCTGAGTTTTTATTTAACTTGGGGGATTTTTCAGTTTACAAAATGGCCCGACAAAGATAATTAGGGTAGAAACATGCCTGACAATTCCAAATGCTCCCTTGTCAAGCAAATGGGCTAACACCTATTTTTTATTAAATCCCTGGTTTTCAAATGGTGACACAGTTGTATTAGAAGCAGTGTGTAGGTGGCTCATTTTTCCCTCCTCACATTCCCTTTGACAGTAGTTTGAAATAATATTCATCAAACAGTATAAAAGAAGTCGAAAGAAATTAATTAAGCAACTTAGAAGGAAAAATAAGATGTCTTTCCAGCAGGACTTGCTTTATTCAGGTTTATAGCGCTGCGCAGTGCAATTTTCTGGGAAGAAAAGGCAGGATAATGGTGTAACCCTGCCTGACTATGAGACAGCACATTTGGAGCATCACTGGTGATAAGGAAATCCTGAAACAAGGAGGAGCTGGGAGTTTCCTGTTAAAGATTTGCTCTGAATATCATGCAATATACACATATATAAATATATATTTGCACATATATCATTGCTGGCACCTCCCCCAGAAGGAATTGGAGATTTCTGATCCTGTCCTTTGGCATTCAGGGTTGGGGGCAAAGATGGTAATGCCACGTTTAATTTAATCTCATCAAGTGAACAAAATCCTGCTTTTTAGAAGTCTCTTGTTCAAGGGTGTTTGAACAAACACTGAGCAGGTTTTGTGGCACTGCAGGGCTGGGTTCCAGCTCTGCAGCTGGTATGAGGATTATCCATGGGCTGCACACTTCATGGCACACTCCATTCTGCTCTGTTCTCCTCCAGCCATCCCAGCCTCACCAACATGGCTCTGAAATTCTGATTGAATCCCACCAGGGAATTCATCTGTGGCCCCTCCAGGCACAGCCCTGGTGGGAAGTTGTTCATTCTTTCTATTCCACTGAACTGCTGCCAGCTCTCCCTTGGTCACACTCCTTAGGGGACACAAAATTCCAGCCCTGCCCTTCCTGCATCCAGCCAAAATAACCCCAGTGCACCTGACACCCAGCAGTCTCCCAGTTCTGAAGGAATCCTGATTTAACAGAACACTCACCAAAATCATTTCCAGGTATTTAAACCGAGTATCCATTGAAATCCAAAAATCTGGTTATGAAAACCTGGATGTAAAGAGCTCAGGGTCTCTTTGTGACTCCTGGCAGCCTCCCAGCTGCTTTATTACACACAATCCTCAGGTGATTCTTAATTTCATGTTCACATTATCAGCTGCTCAGGGTAATACCACAAAGGCCATGGATGTGACAGCAGCAGGTTCTGTCACTCCCAGTGAATCTGCTGGGTGCAAGGAAGGGATTAACTGATTTACCCAAGACACTTCCCAGCTGTGATTTATCCAACACTATCTAAATCTTTATCTAAATCTTTCTCATCAGATGCTGGTTTTACCTGAGCAATGCCTTGAGCCTCTCTGTCCTTCCACCTGCCTGGCTTAAACCCAGCAGTCAGAACAGACACAGGGCTGTCACCAACAAGGCTCCAGCCCAACTAAACCCAGCTTCCACTCCAGGACAGGGCTGGATTCTCCTTTAGTGCCTAAATTCCCTCGGGCAAGTCTCCTAAAGCTGGATTAACATCCCTTCAGCAGCACCAGGATGTGACAGCAGCAGGTTCTGTCATTCCCAGAAAATCTGCTGGGTACAAGGGAGCCACAAGGAAGGGATTAACTGCAATTTATCCAAGAAACTTCCCAACACACCCTAAATCTTTCTCATCAGATGCTGGTTTTACCTGAGCAATGCCTTGAGCACCTCTGTCCTTCCACCTGCCTGGCTTAAACCCAGCAGTCAGAACAGACACAGGGCTGTCACCAGCAGGGCTCCAGCCCAACTAAACCCAGCTTCCACTCCAGGACAGGGCTGGATTCTCCTTTAGTGCCTAAATTCCCTCAGGCAAGTCTCCTAAAGCTGGATTAACATCCCCTGATCACTCCCCAGGGCTGGTGCTGCCCCAGTCCTGCCCAGCAGCACTGATCCTCTCTGCTCTGCTTCCCCCTGCACAGCACCAGGGACAGGCTCCTTCCAAGAGCCTCTGGAAGGCTTAGGCTGTAATTGCTTGTAAACCACTTAGGCAGTAAGTGAGACAGAAATCCAAGTGGTAATTGTGGCAGAGGCTTGAGATTAATCTATTTCTGGCTTGTCAGACGTTCTTATGGACCCGATTCAAGGCAGTCACTGAAAGCTGTAAAGTGTCCAAAAAGTGACAGGAAAAAATAGTTTGAGTAAAACCATTCCAGAGGCAAATCCAACCTTCAAGACACTCTGTGAAACCTATTGGTGCAGCCTGCAGATGAGGCACTCATGAATATTACTTTGGGAGAGCCACAAAAAATTTTATGTCAAAAAAAAAGTGCTCTAATTAATTTTGGATTCCCAAAGCAGAACCGTGCAGGGAAAGTCAGTGGAAAAAGGGTCTGCCAAGAGGGGATAAGCAGCTTGTCCTGATCCAGGAATCAGGGCTCTGAAGGACATCCCACAGGTTGTGCTTGGCTCACCTGGCCTCAGGTGACACTGTGACACAGTTGGACACCTTGGTGGCCTTAAAGCTCTTTTCCACCTGCAATGATTCCAGGGTTCTCTGACTGCCAGATGCACTGTTTGGTGGGACTGAAGAACCCCAAAACTCTCGGTTTATCTCTTTGTCTTCCAGAGATGGGAGCACCAATCCATTATTAGGAACTGGAAACATTTTCCTTCCCCACAGAGCTGCAACTTCTCCAAACTTTCCACCAACTTCCATTTTCCATAGCCTCAAGGTCAAGATTACCCTTTATTATTTTTCCCATCATTTCCTTCCCATTTACTTTGGATTAGTGGATGTTCTGTCAATAAGGACTAATGAAATTCCAGGCCAATATAAACTCTGCTCTACGAATGATTCTTTTTTTCATACAGACTTTCTATGAAATAAAAAGTGACTGATGCCACAATATGCTTTAATTATTTTCTTCATAAACTATCAAATTAAATTTTAAGAAGCTGGAGATGTTATCTCTTATTAAATTGGGACTGAACTCAGAGATGTAACTCTTAATGAAACTTCCACACCAGAAAGCTTTTTTGTAATGTTAGTAATTTTCAGCAGTCTGCCATATACAATATCTCACCAGAGCTTATGATTTTCACATTCCAGGACACCTTCCCCTATCCCAGGCTGTTCCAAGCTCCATCCAGCCTGGCCTTGACACTTCCAAGCCACACCATTATACAGAGTGTCCAATATTTTAGCTGGGATTTTCTACTCACTGGATCAGGAAGTTTGTCCAAAAAGCAGCACTGAATATCCCAATGAATATCCCACAGCAGCAGCAGCTAAGTCACAGCACACCTGGAAAACGCAGATTCATCAGCACCAGATTCAAGGGAAAAGTATTTTCACTAATTTGATCATCAAGAGAATCTCAAATTATCAAAGAAGAAGCAGAGAAAAGCTGGTGTGTGAGTAAAATAATGGAAAAGTCCTCAAGATCAATGAGTCCAACCATTGTCCAGCCCTGCCAAGCCCACCAATAAATCCTGCCCAAAGAATCACATCTGCACATTTTTTAGCACCTCCAGGGATGGAGATTCCACCACCTGAGCAGAAGCTGACCATCCTTTCAGGGAAGGAATTTTCCCTGATTCCCAATCTAAACCTCCTGGTGCAACTTGAGGCCATTTCCTCATTGTCCTGTCATTGTTAGCAGGGAGCAGAGACCCATCCCTGCCTGGCTACCACATCCAATTTGCTTTGTAAAATACAATGATCTCAAAATGTGGCACATTCTGGGGCCAACCAGCAAAACACAAAACCCACAGAAGTCACTGGACCATATTTTTGGATCCTGCCTTAAGGGATGAAGAACAGAGGGAGAGATGAAAATGCGGCTGCTGGTAAAAAATCATTAAAAAGAATAAGGCAGAGAGGAGGAAATACTGAAACTGCCGGGAGAAAAATGAAAAGGAACAAAGACATGGAAAAAAGACTCTCAGTCTGCCAAAGTTTACACAATTTCATAAAATGTACAAATGGAGCAGAGAGGAAGGGAAAAGAGCAAAGCAGCTGTGGCTGGGCTGGGGGTGCACACCCAGGGATTTCCAGCTCTGGGGAGTCCTGCCCTCCCTCCCATTCCAGCTCAGTTGGTCAATTCCTTCTGGTCACACAGTGACAGCCACAAGGGTTTAATATCTGTGTCCCCCTTTGGCCGAGAACACCTGAATCCATACTTGAACAAACCATCACTCATCCATTCACGGACAGAAATGGACAGTCATGGACAGAAACACTGATTTTTCCAGATGGAAATTTCTCTGTTGTTGATGGTAAAACACTGCTGTACTTTTTTTTTTTTTCTGTTTAATTTTATTCATGAGCTGGAGTGACTTTGGGCAGTCACAAACCGATTTTTCACTGTGTTCTGAACAGATGGTTGTTCCAAGAATACCAGCATCCTGGCAGTGTCAAACAGCCTTGACCTTCCCAAGCAGCACTGCAGACTTTTTGTTAGAAGGAAAGAAATTAAGAACTGCTCACATAGTCCCGATTTTTTTCTGGATTATTAAACACAGTGGACAATGCAGGCACAAACTGTGCTCAAGGAAAAGCTGAGATTCAACCTCAGAGAAGCAGGAGTGGCTTCTGGAATCGCTGGTGGTGCACAGGCAGCTCCAAGGTCACATCAGACCCCCCTGCAGCAGCAGAAGAGTGAGGAGATGTGATGGGAGCCCCCCACATCATCTCCAGCTCATCCTGCCCTAAGGAGCTGCTGTGATAGGCTGTGCAAAGCCCAGAAAAACCACAAAATATCCCAACCCTCAAGTTCAGGCTTTATCCAGCAAGGGTCCAGTTACAATTTCCCAGTTATAAATAGCTGGAGTTCACTGTGAGCCTTCAGCAGCCGTGGCTGGCACAGCTTTGGGGACCTTTGCAGACAGAGCCTTCAGAGGGAAGGCAGCTCATTTTGTTCTGCTCTTGAATTTTTTTTTAGAGATATAATCCTATTTTTAAGATCATTTAAATATCATCTGTGCTTAGTTCTCCAGAAGCCACATAAAATAAAAAAAAAATCCAAGTCAATTTTACTGCAGTTAAATCCCCATGTCCTTAATCTCCAGGAAGAGAGAGGCTGGGTTTCTTCCTGGAGACAATCCTGCTTTTTTAGCACACGTGGATATTTTGTACCTGATTGGTGTCTATCAAGATATAAAAACTTTGGGGGCAGCACCTGGGGAGCAGCTCCTGTCACAAGATCAATAGTTCATTATGGATTAAACATAAAAGCTAAGCCATCCTTAGCTCCTAGCTGACAAAGAGTGGCACAAATTCCACGCTGGCGTTTGGGGGATTTTGTGCAAATTACTCCAGTGACCTCCTGCTAAGAGCAGGTGAGGAGCTGTCACCCTTCCAGCCAGCAGAGCTCTGAAGTGTCCCAGAGGGATTTGGGAAGGGTTACAGAGAAAGGGAGCACAATAATCCCAGCAGGATCCCTTGGGTGGCAGGACAGGGTGTGTTGGAGATGATCATGTGTGAGTGGTTGGGTTAAAGTAGCTGGAGCTGCAGCTCTGGAGCAGGAGGCAATTACAGATGGATAAAGTGTGAGCACTTCAGAGTGAAATCCATTCTGAGGTGCCTGGAGTGATGGAACATGTCGGGAAAAGGCAAATCCAGCTCTCCAGAGCTCCTTGATGCTGCCTGCCCTGGGTGCTCTCTGCCTTTTGATGCTCTTGAGAACCACTCATGACTGTTCTGACTCAGAGGTTTAACCAGTTCCAGCAAAGCTTTGTACCCAGGGAGAAGAAAGCTGCACTCAGAGGGTCAGCACCGAGCCCCCAGCAGAACATGGGCAGGGGAACCAGTTGGCTCCTCTTTTACATAAGGAACAAAATGGAAAACCAAAGGCTGAGAGACTGTGGGAGCACAATAAAAAAAATAAAAAAAAAAAAAAAGAGAGAATTTAGATTTAGATTCAGAAATGCTCCGGACACCAAATAGTGGAAGATTCTTGCTCTAAAAACAATGGGTGTGGGCATGGGACACACGTGCCCCTAACCACAACAGAATTTGGGGCTTTCTGCTTCATCAACTGATGTCAAGGGCCAGGGCCTCCAGCTGGGCAGGGCAGGTTCAGGTTGGATATCAGGAAAAATTATTCACTGCAAGAGTGGTGAAACTTTGGGATGGGCTCCCCAGAGAAGTGGTGGCGTCACCATCCCTGGAAGTGTTCAAAAACCAAGCAGAGGTGGCACTTGGTGACATGATGGGCAAAGTCTGGAATTGATGACCTTGGAGCTCTTTTCCAGCCCTACTGAATCAAGGATTTTATGTGTCCAGCTTGGGGAGAGAGATCCAAGGCAGCAAAAATGCAAGTCCAGCACATGCCGCACCAACATTCCATGCTCTGCCCAAAACCCAGTGATTTTCCTGCACTGGTGTCCCCAGTTTCCCATCATTTCCCACTGCTAATTTCACTTCTTAATTGTTTAATGATTCGTGGAAAATAGGAGGAGTGATGAACCTCTCTTCCCTCTCAGCGTGTGAGAAAATGAAACCATCCAAGCAATGATCCAAACTCCACAAAGTGGAAATTTGGCCCTGGAAAAATTCATCCTGAGTTTTTTTTCTGCCTTCCCCATTTCCCTTCAGCTGTCAGAGCAGCGAGATGAAATAACATCCTATATTCATAGTGCCATCTGCATTCCAAAATCTCCTACTGATCAATGCAAGTGTCCAAAGAACACTTCCAATTTGTCACAATAACCTTCAAAACTTGACAGAAAATCATGCAAGTTATTTCTTTCAGATCTCTCTGCATCTTGTGATTATTTATACTTTGCCAATACAATTCTAAACACTTTCCTTTGCATTTCTCATATTTCTCAGAAGCACTCAGAGGTTAAAGCCTGCAATGGGATTATTTTGCTCTCTGTGCTCTTGTTTTGTATTTCTGGACATTTAAGAAACACTGGGATGACTGCACTTGGAGCAGGACCAGAAATGTGTTTGAAAAGGCTTCAAACTGCCACATCTCAGAATATCAATAATCAGGCTGCTTTGCTCAATTCCACTTGTTCTGTTTTTCTCTTTTATAGCGAATTTTAGGTGTTAGTGGCAACAATTGCACTAAAAAAGTGGGGTTTGAGCATCAAGCGTGAGAACCCTGCTTTAAAACTTTCATTTTAGCCTTCAAAAAAGCCAAAAACCCATGAAATCCAGAGCTCTGAATTCCCTGAGCTCAGTGCTCGGTGAGTTTAGGGTCAGGGCGTTCCCTGGGGGTTTGTGGCTGGCACTGAGCTGGTGGCTGAAGCTCCCCTCTCCTCCTCCCCACGCACATCTGGCCAGCTGTGAGTGGCCCAGCTGTGGCCAGCTGCTGGGGCAGCCTGGGCAGATGCTGCTCTGGCCACTTCCCTCCCTTCAGCGAACCCCATCAGGGTTAGGAGGCATCAGAGCTTACGGGAGAAATCTATTCCCAGCTGTGCACAGATGTGCAGCTGGATCCAGCAGGGAGCCAGGGAAGAGCCTGATCTGCTGAGATCTCTCAGGAACAGGGACCTCAGAGCTTTGTGAGGCTTCAGGGAGCAGCTCCCTGAGCTTCCAAACCAATTTGCCTGACACAGAGCATGTTTGAAATGCACTCAGCATTGGGAAATGCAGATTGCAAGTCTATAAAAAGCTCTGTTTAAATAACAACTCCAGAGCTTTACCAGGGACAGTTTTCTAGGACACTGGGCAGAGCTCTGGGATGAGCCCGTAAAGGTCGAGCCATAAGCAACTGTCTGTACAAATTTTATGACTGGGAGCTAATAAACAAAAAAGTGTAGGAAGTAGTCAATAGCCATTACCAAGCACAAAAACAGATCCTGCAAAAACAACTCAACAAATCGCTGCTGGTGGCTGTGCTAAGAAACCCATCAGAGAATTCTTGGAACTTGGAGAACAAATCCAGTGGCTGCTGCTTTAAATTCCGCACTTGCATTAAAAATTCATCAGAGTATTTATAGCCAAGTTAAAATAAACCACCACAAGTTAAAATAAACCACAGCCCCGTTGGTGCTCACAACCTGTTGCAGGGAGGATGTTGGGCAGTGCCTTTTCCTGGAGCTGCTGCAGGGGGAGATGGAAGGGAAGGGATGAGGAGGAAGGGATGGGGAGGGAAGGGATGGAGAGGGAAGAGATGAGAAGGAAGGGATGAAGAGGAAGGGATGAGGAGGAAGGGATGAGGAAGGAAGGCGGCTCTGGGTGGGATTTAAGGTCCCTCCCAACCCAAACCAGTGTGGGATTCTCTGATGCATAGCTCCCACTCCCAGTGCAAATGTCAAATTGAGAAGAGCAGCTGGCCATTTATTCGAAGACAGCACACAAAGAAAGAAAGGTGGCACCCAGGCAGGCACTTTGGAGACCCAAAATTAACGGTGAGTGAAAGGTGACCTTGCTGTAACTGCCTCATTTCTCATCTGTTTACTAAAAACCCCAGAGAAGAACAGAGTTTTGTGAACCAGCAGGGTCCCACCTCCTGAATTTCACAGAGTTCTGTTGGTTCTGGTGACTCCTCCCAGAGCATCCCCACATTTATTCATTTAATTGTTGTGAACTGAATGCTATTGACAATTGATAGCAAGAGGTTAAAGCTCACCCAAACACTGGGGAAAAAAAAATCCATTCCCAGCTCTGCCCTTTGCCCAGCAATGCTTTGAGACTGAAATTCAGCTTCTCTAGAGCACAGAATTATTCCAGCTAGAAGAACCCACACATCTTCCTTGCCCAAGCAGACCTGCAGCACAGAAATGCAGCAGAGCAGCTCAATTACCACCAGTTAAAGCACAGCGGGATGTACAGTTTTCTAATTGAATACACTCAGTTACAAGCAATAAATAAAATAAAGAGAACGTTCCCAATGAATAAAAACATACCTTTGCATAAAATATATTCTCATTAGGAGAAATGATGACTGCTACAAAAAAAATCACCGAGCTGCTTCTGTGACAGGCAATTTTTAATCAAAGACAGTTCCATGCAAATTAAGGAAAGCAAATCTCTAAAGGAATAATAGTCTGCCTTAATAGTCCTATCCTTTTTCCTGTATAGCTGCTATGGATGCTGTGTTATAATTGCTGCTAGATACTGTCCTTCAGAGCTTGTGGCACATTTTCCAAATCAAGAATGTAAAATTTTAAAAAGAATAGTTAAAAATTAGAACATTTAGATTTTGAGGCAGTCCATAGAATGACATTCCAAATTTATAGATATATGTAAATATGTATTATATAGATATATGGATATGGATATGGATATGGATATGGATAGATAGATAGATAGATAGATAGATAGATAAATATAAATAATTCCAATTAATGATCAGTGTGGAACACTGTTAGGGGATTAAAACTACCATTGTACATCACATTTTAGGGGCTCTGTTTTGTTTTTTTTTTTTTTTTCAAGTTCACCTTCAAGTTTTAGAAAATTCCTCACTGAGAAAGAACTTAGAATTTTAGGGGAAATATTCCACAGTGATCCACAGCTCATAAAAAGTTTTAGTTGGGCAAAGCCTTGAATAACATTGAGTCCAATCATTAATTTCCTGGGATTGAGATGTTGGGAGCAGGAGGTGTACAACATGCTCAATAAAAATTAATTTCAATGATTAATAATGGCTGAGGAGTTCAAAAAGAGCATTTTTTCTGTTCTGAACAAAGTTTTGATTAATGGTGTAACCTGGGAGGAGACAACAAGCTTTATTTATTTTATTCTTCTGCTGCCTCCGAAGTGCTGCCATGTCTTATCTACTAAACAGCAATCAGCTGCTCATCAGAACAATGCAAACTGAAAAATATTGAAAAGACACCCAGGAAAACACTGGAAAAAACCCTCAGTGCATGTTGGGACAGGGAACTTCAACACTTTCCTTGGATTTGTCCTCCAATTTGCTGTAAAGTTTATTTTAAAGTTAGCAGTCTATCTGGAGTTATGATTAATGGTTTTTAAAAGGTTTTTTGGGGTTTTTTTGGGTTTTTTTTTTCAGCTGCTCCTCCCAACAAAAGATTTAGAATTAATTCACATCATCCAACTCCTTCCTTAATGGATTTTTAAGGTCCACTGCAAAGGATCAATCAATAGGAGGCTGAGAGCTCTGGTGTGCAGTGCACCAGCCCCAGCAGAGCAGGGCAGTGATCTTCATCTGCATTAATTGCAATTATTTGTAGTGATTAAGAAAAGCAAAATAATCATTTGCATTCACTCAATTCAAAGGATGCAAAGGCAGCGACTTGAGAAGTAAAAAAAGTTTGAGTTTTTTGGTGTTTTAAGAGGATTTTGGGGATCTTCCCTCAGAAATGGAAATACTGCTGCACTGAATGTGTTCCTGCCAGGGAACATCTCATTTCCAGGGCACTGTTTTCAGGACAAAGTGACATTTGCAGGTTAATTTTGTACCTGCACACAACACTCCTGGAGCTGGCAAGTAGAACAAGCAAATTTAAGCCTGCCCATTATTTCCTCCACTTTTTTTTCTGCTATTGATTGTTTTCTTTTATTGATAACCATTAAAGAAAATTAATTTTTTTTTAAAGCTCAGTTTCACTGGGTTGTTTTTTTTTTTTGGTTTTTTTTTTTCATAAATCAAATGAAAAATTAGAAACAAACCCCAGCCCAATGTGGACAGAGCAGCTGCCACTGACTGAGCTGGAATGGGGTCAGGGCAGGGATGGAGATTTTTGGGAATGACACCACAAAGAGTTAGAGAAGCTGGAAAAGCCTTTTTACATCACCAAGCCTTTGGAAACAGGGCCTTTCTAAAATTTCAGTTACCAAAAGAAATCACAAGAATTTGTCACTTCAACAGCCTCTGAATAAGGAGTTCACTGTACAGAATAAGACCAGCAATCTGTAAAATTCTAAAAAATAATCAGGTTCTAAAATAACAACAATTTGCAGAACTCTTGAGATAAAAAATACCAATTTCTCTTTTCATTTTCATTTCCAAAGGCTGCTTTCCATTGATTCCAATGCTCCAAGCAAACATCACTGCAAAATCATACAGGAAAATTTGGACCACAAAAATCCAAAAGTCTTTTTTTTTTTTTTTATCCCTCTGATTCTCCAAAGAGGTGACAAGAACTCCACACTTTTTAGAGCCAAAACCTTTTATGGGGAAAATTCTTCTTAAAAAATAGCTGTGCCCTGCAAGATACATTGAATTCCTGACCTTGAAAGTCCTAGAGGGCAAAAAAATAAAAAAATTAAAAAAAAAAAAAAAAAAGAAAAAACCCAGCTGTGCCATGTCCAAGGAATCAAAAAATAACATCAGATATTTCATATCTGCAATATCCAAAATTTATCTCTTGCAGCAACAATAAAATAGGTTGAGATGTGGATGGGATCGAGCTAAAGGTCTGAGCTGAAAAAACCTTTAGGGGACAGCAGGAAAAAAATGGAATTATTGCAAGAATTAGTTCCTTCTGGAGACAGAGTCAGCATGAGCAGAGCTGAGGTTTTGCTGTAACATCCTGGAGTTTGTTCCTGTTATTGCTCAAGGACTCGGAGGTGAAATTCAATCAATGGGCAGGCAAATATCTTCTCCCTGCTCAGGAGCACACAGCCCTGCTCTGAGCTCTGAAAACCACCAGCATTTCCTTCCTGCTCAGGCAACAGCTTGAGAAAGAGGATTTTTTGGCCAAAGTTGCTGTATCTGCAAAGATTTACAGAACAGCCACTGCTCTCCAAATATTTACAGCATCTAAATATTCTTTAATTGGCTCCTTTTCTCTGCTGACCTGCATGGTTGCTCGCTTGTTGCAATTAATTATCTGTGGAGCACAATTAGGGTTTTTTGAGAAGGATGAAACAAAAAAAAAATCGCTGTTCCCTGGTTATCTTCATTTGCCCTCGGCCCATCCAGGCTGCAGCTCCCTCCCTTTTGTCCATAACACATAAAAACCTGTAGGTCAGGAGAATATGGGTGGGTAATCTATCAGGAGCACAATAAACTGTGAAAGCCAAAAGATGCTTATCCAGCAGGGCAAATCCTGACTCTGGAGCTCCATTTTCCATCCTGAGCTCCCTCGTGGATGCTGCAGCATCTCTCTAAAAGATTTTGTGGTAAATCACAGAGCCTTTCACAGGAGGGAGATGAGACAAATAATCCTGCAATAAAAATGCAGCAGATTTTGCTACCTGGGCTATTCCTCTTTCTCTGACACGACTTTCACCCCAATCCTTTGGCAAATGAAAATCCACGCATGAGCTTTCACTGAAAGGATCACACAGCACCAAATTCCATTTTGAATGAGGAATGGTGCATTTTCCTGCTGGTTGTATTTATCTGTGTGCCAGATGAGGATGGCAGCAGCCTGGGACATCCTGCACCGAGTCTGGACATCTCACCCTGCAGCCTTTACAGCAGATTAATTGGCTCTGGTGTTTATGTAAATAGGGACGGCAAGATTCCTGTGCATCCTTCTCCATAAATTAAAAACAATGCTTTCCTGCAGTTATGGCTGTAAAGGGGAAATAGAGCTTGACTGGATGTAATGAGGCATTTGTGTTTGCAGTAACCAGAATTTACTGTTACCGCTCCAAGAACCACCACTCCTTGTTTAGGCTCTTAAGTGACAATAAGTGTGGCTAAAATAAATTCTAATGAACACTCCTGGGTCACCTTACTGAATTTATGGGGCATAATTTGAAATAACTGTGGTCTTTGGGGCTGTGGGGAGCAGTTCCAGCTTCTGATTGCCTCGCTCAGGTTCAGACCCAGCAATTCCTCGGGGGTTTGGTTTGGAAAGGTGACCTGGAGCTGAGCTTGGGCTCTCTGGGAAGGTCACCAAAGGTGCTCTGAGTGCTGCAAAGGGAGTGTGGAGCTGCTGCTCTGTTTGTCTCAGTGTGGGCAAGGCTGGAGCTCAGGAGAGGGAGGATGGAGAATCCCAACCCCTCTGAGTCTTTACCCTCCCAAAAAACAGGTTTTTGGTGGATCTTCAAGCTGTCTCCAAAGGCAGAGCTGCAATTCCTGTCCCAAACACGGCTGAGAAGTTCAGGAGTGCCCAGGGTCAGGGCTGGGCAGAAGGAACAGAGCTCCCCGAGACCCCAGAGCTGAGCAGTGAAACCCAAATTTCAGTTCAATAAGCCAAGAAATCCTGCAAGGAGGAGAGACAATCTCTGCAGGAGGCCATGGCAAACCCTCAGTTTTCCCATTCCCTCACAATCCATGACAGAAGCAGCTCCCAAAAAAGGTGAGGACAATTTCCTTTTCAATTAAAATAATGCACTTACATAACATTCCTGCTTTTCACTCTATTGTGCCTGGTGCTCACTTTGGGAGCTTATCTGTGTGATCCAGATTTCTTTATCCACCTTTGTGTCTCATTCCAAGGGAGCTGGACAGAATTTCAATACAGGACTAGAGTGGTTTTCAGAAAAGCTTCCCAGCCCCATTATGTGTCTGAGCACTGGGTATGAGGTGCAGACCATTGTCATGCTGCCCTCCTTCATCTTCCTGAAGTGAAAAATAGAAAAATGCTTGAATTTTTAACTTATTTTTGAGGAAAATAAAAGCCTGACCTCTGTACAGTGCCTAAAGTCTAAGCTTGACATAATGAGTTATTATTTAATTCTCCTGCAGTTAAGGGCCATGGGATGTTACACAAAGAAACAGGTTCATCACACGAGCCTTCACTATGGAATGTGCTCTTCTATTTGTTAAAAATAATATTAACACTGCTATTTATTTCATGCTGTTCCACTCAGAGAGCTTTTTGGGCATTAGCTAATTAATGTAAGGACTTGGGATGTTTCCTGTGGCTCTGTCCTGGGCAGAGCTGAGAAGCTGCTTCATGTGGGGCAGTTGGGTGAAAATTCCCAAACTGGGATCCTGCACAGCCCAGGCTGCAATGAGCCCCTTCCAAACCCAGCCACCTCCTGTGCTGCTGAAAACAAGGTGACATTCATGAAACTCATCACCTGCTCACTCATTAGGCTTTTGTGCAATTCCTCAAACATCAGCTTCACTCATCAAAACCTCCAGGTCCATTAATCACACCAGCTCTGGGCACAATTTAAAATTTTAGGTGAGAAGAAAAGGCTTTTCCAACTTGCCTTTTATATTAGAAAAGGGAAAACTTTGCTTTAAGCTTCACCCCAGTTAATAAAGCAAGAACTGGGTGTGTTTTAGGAACTGGGTTCAAGTGCCCAGTTTGTCGAATGTAAAGCTTTATTCTAAGAGAGCCCTTGGAGTGGAAATTAGAATTGTCATGAGCTTGGTCTCACACTATCCTTGGCTCACAGAGCCCTGCAGGGACTCTGGCTGAAGTCACCTATTCATGATCAATTCTCCAGGTCCCACAAACCAGGATTTGCTGTAACCCCCTGGGCAGGGGTCACAGAGCCTGGGGGTTTCTCTAATTTCCACCCACCACCCAAAACTCCCTCTGGGCATCTCCCTCTTCGCCTCCATCAGGCTCCAATCTTCCAGCAGAACCATTTCCAGCTTCCTTCACACAGCAGTGATCTGCTGGAAGGGGATGCTGGCAGTTCAGCTGGAATTTCAGTGTGCTAATCCTTCCCCCAGTGTGACAGTGACAGCAGCAGGACCTCAGGGAGCCTTGCTGCTTCCCCCCTCCCAGTAAACCACGTGGAAATATTCCAGCTGGATTCTGTCCAGGAGGATTTGACTCCTAAACAGACTTACTCCCCTGATTTTTATTTTTTTTTTTTTCTGCAGGGAAATAAAATAAAATGAGGCACTTCCAGTGCATAACTGCTTAAAAGCATCTATTTTCCTTATTGTTCCTGGCTGGAAGCAGCAACCCAAGGGAAAAATCTGCCTTTCCAAAGAGCATCCTGCAACTCTTAAGTGCCCAGAGCATCCCCCCTGTCCCCAGCTCCCCTCAGAGCAGATGGAGCGAAACCCCAAGGATTTTCTGTTCCAAATGTGGGTTTGTGGGTCACTGCCAGTCCCCAGGTTTTAAAGAGAAACATTTTGATTGCTTAAAATTTTTGGCAATTTTTTTGTTTTGTTTTTGTTCGGTTTTTTTTAATTCTTTCTTCCAATATCTTTATTTTCGCCTTCACTAAAACTTCACTTGCAGAGCAGGAGAACAGAGACCAGCATATTTGCATTAAATGTTTTCACCTACATCTGCATAATTAACAATCATTAACAAAATACAGTGCACCTACAGCCCATCTTCTGATGCCTCTTTTCTGCAGTATTATTTTTTTCCCCAAACCTTGAAACAAAACAAGTGAATTCCATCTCTTCAAAGCAGCACTGACACCAGCACCACTTCCCAGCAAGATTTCCTTGGAAACTTCTGGTACCTGCACACTTTTCATTCCACATATCTTAATTTAGACTAATCAGCCTGGAAGGCTCCCCAAATCATGACAATATAATCACTACATGATCAAAAGCCTCAAACACCAGCCACAGCCTCCAGCTATGGGGAAGGCAGCCACAAAACCCATCCTGCAATTAATTCCTCGTGGCCCCAGCTCTGAAGTCATAACTGGGAGCAAGATCCCACTGAACATGAAAGAGATTATTTGGGATTAGCAGGAGAGGCTGCAGTGCCCCTTGGCCCCTGTGAATATTAAACATGAGAGCTGCAATGCAGATTAGAAGGTTCATTTTGAGCAGCCTGGTTTTGGCCTGCTGGGATGTGGATCTCTTACTCTGCCTGCTTTGGGTTGTTCCTGGTTATTAATTGTTCTTTTCCACTATGGAAACTCCATCAGATGAAGATCCAAGTTATTTTTTTTAACTTTCTTTAAACCAATACGTTTTTCCTTTGGGATTTTACCAGTGCATTCCTGGACACTGAGTATTTTTGGCACCTCCACAATGTCAGTAACACAGAAATCATTATTTCCAGGCCTGTGCCATAATGAACAACCACTGCTCTGAAACAAAGAACACACCAGGGAAAAGCCACTCAGCTCATCAGGAATGTTCTGATGCCCATTGGTGCCATTTCCAACTAAAATGAAACAGAACCTTCACAATCCAGGGAAACACCAGCCAGATAAGGAATCAGATCAGGAGACAAAACAATCTTGATTCCATTTCACTTCCCCAGTAACTCATGAGATTTTGTGTCCTTGGAACTACTGGAAGGGAGGGACCCTCAGCTGGGATCTCTCTCCTCATTCCCCACATTTCAGGGAGGTTTTCACCTCTGATTCCCTAATTCCATGAAGGTGGAAGCCAGCAGAGCCCTCTGCACCAGGGGTGACACAGGATGGATATTAGGAAAAAGTTTTTTACAGGAAGAGTCCTGAAGGACTGGAAGGTCTGGCCAGGGAGGTGGTGGAGTCACCA
>PYHW01010591.1:583362-595694 GCA_013186435.1 Turdus rufiventris | reverse complement strand
CACACCTGAACCATGAAGAACACCCAAACGACACCTGACCACACCTGACCTGTCAGGAGCCACCTCCTGGCAGCAGCACATCAGAGATGTCACACAGACAGAACCAAAAGCTGCATTAATAGAACGAGAAAAAACATCCCCAACCTCAGATGGAAAGTTTCTTTGGAAAATTCTGCCCTGAAAGCCTTTAGCAGTGCCCAGTGGGGAAAACTTCCACCTGTATTAACTCATTTCACATCCATTGATTTTTGTTTTACCAGCTGGAACATAACCATCCCACATGGCTCCTGACCACCTTCCAAATGATCTGAGGGCTGCGCACATCCCAGGAGAGGTTTCTGTTTGCTTTGTTTGTATTTTTATGAAGCATTGCTGCTTTTTCCTGGGATTTTATTGCCCTATAAATGAAGATGCAATGCAAAAAGCTGCTTTTATTCTTGCTGGGACAAAACTGAGTGAGAATAAAGTGAAGAGGAGTACACCCCCCTTTCTCTTTTTCCATGGAGAAACACTTGAGAGCATCTCTTTAAAAGCTTTCCTCATTGAAGATTTAATTTAACAGATGATTTTATTTACTGATTTCCTCGGATGGGATGTGGGATGTCTGTAGAGCCATTCCCTCAAAGGATGCAGAAATCCTGGCAGAACCTCCCAGTTCAGGGAGAAGGAAACTGGTGAAATCCCATTGTCTGAAGAGTTGGGGAAGCTGGATATTTGGAGGGGCCAAACAGGAAAATCAAAGAAACTGTGGCCACCAGAAGCCTTTTCCCATACAAGAAGTGTCAGCATAACAGAATTATCAAAAATGGACAAAACCTCTTCCAAATCAATTCCCCCACATACACAGGTCCCTGCCCTCCATGTGCTTTTCCTTTTCATCCCCAGAGAGAGAGGAGTGGGAGTGGTAAACCAAAAAAAAAAAATCTAAATTTAAAACTCTTGGAGTGCATAAAGCAGAACTTTTTCCTGGTGGCTGCCAGCACACATCAATCATTTCTTGTCAGTCCAACTCAACAGCACAGCACTCAAACCTCCAACTCCAGATATTCCATGATCCACCAAACCAAAGTCACCTCACTGCAACTTGCAGAAAATTCATGGCACTTCCCCGTTTCCTATGGTAGGGGATGCAGCAAATTTCAATTATTTAACCCACATCTGTTCAATCAGAGATGGCTGCTGAAAGCTTCGTTAACTTGAAATGCCATTGCAGCTTTTGGCTGGTTTTTCCCACTCTCCCACTCACAGTATGCCAGGGAGAACAACATCCTCCCACACCTGGGAGAGCCAGGACCTGCCACAGCTCGTTCCACACACAGGGGAGAGTCTGGCCAAGGTTTTGGCAGGCTTTGGGCTGCGGTTCTTGGCTGCAGATATGGGCTGGAGATCCCAGGAAATGGGCTGAGCAGCCAGAGTGTGGCAGAATGTCACAGCACAGCCCCACATTTGGGGATGTGGCTTTAGGAGATGTGAATATGCAGGAAACAACTTTCTTCAGCTTTTTGATGGAATTGCTGATTTTTACCTGTGAAATCACTCTCTCATTAAGACAACTTCTGTGCATTTAAAAATAGGAGGCTGGAGAAATGTAGCTGTCTTCTGAAGGAGCTACACAGATTAGGATTAGGGAGAACAGCTCCTGCACAGCTTCAGCACAGAGGAGAAGCTGAAAGCCAGGAACCCTCAGCCTCTATTGCCCATCCCTGCTCTGCAGATCTCTAATTTCCCTCCACAATTCCCCTTCTTGTTGTTATCACAGAATGGTTTGGAAAGGATCTTAAATCCACCCAGGGACACCTCCCACTGTCCCAGGCCTGGGACACTTCCAGGGATGGGACACACCCACAACACCAAATCCAGATTTCCGCAGCAATAAAATATAAAAGTTTTTTTTCATTTCCAGTGCTTTCCACATGCAGGTGTTTCACTGGAATTTTTCCTCAGTCTTGTTCCTTCACATTAATGCTCCCAGGGAGGCAGTGGCACCTCTGAAATGTCATTTCTAACAAGTTTATATTGTATGGGAATCCTAAACGACCTTGCTCAGGCCCTGCCTGATCCCAGCCTGCTGAAGAGCTCTCCTGGCACGAGCTGCAGGTTATTCATCTTTTATCCAGGTGCAAGCACACAGCCCTGAGTCATGCACTATGAACAGATGGGAAGAATCTTATATTTATGAGCTGCCATCTTTTTTTTTTTTTTTTTCCCAAGAAATTAATTTTTCATTAAACCACTTTGAAAAACCTTTGAATTAACAAAGTAACTTCATTCAAGGAGATCACCTAGAAAGGGCAGTTTTAAACGTAACTATTTGTGCTTAATCAGTTAAGCAAATTGAGCCTCTGGATTTTGGACAGAACACTCAGGGCAGGTGTGGCATTATTCCTTCTGGTTAAATGCAGTTTTTTTGGGAAATCCTGTGGATATAATTACCATGAGTGTTAATTAAAAAAGGTAGCACAGGAAGGGTGTGACAGCAAAAAGGGGACAACCCAGGAATGGCACCTGTGCCTCTGCACCCTGAGGGATTTGCACAAAGAACAACCTCGTGGAGGGTGTTTGGTCAAAAGATTTACAGGCTTGGAGTGGCTCAGGTGTTTAATTGCACTTGATGGGAACTTCAATTGCCTGGGAAGGGCTGGGAGCACAGCAGGAGCCCCAGAGGTTCGGGGAGAAACCTCTTGTATCACATTATCATGTGTATAATAATTAATATAGAATATAAAAATATATAAATGAGTGCCACTTGATGTTAGCTTCAATTGCCTGGGAATCTCTGGGAGCAGAGTCCCCAGCTGGTCACAGAAATTCTCCTGCATTATTTTATAATACACAGAATATTCTATTTACTAATTAATATAGGCACATATAACTAATGTATAACAACAGAGATAATATATTTGCTAATTAATATAGGCACATATAACTAATGTATAACAACAGAGATAATATTTTTGCTTGGAGTATTGTTTCATCTAATACATAAATAAAACAACTCTTACAAGAACCAAATGAAATAAATATATAATGGAAACAACTCTTAGAAGAACCAACTGAAAGATGTATTTCTGAATCTCTTAGGAATTTGTTCAGAGATGAGTGCAAAGTGCCACCCTGGCACTTGGAGGAATAAAGAGTGGCTGGTGCCACTGTCAGGGTGGTGGCAATGTCAGTGTGGTGGCACTGTCAGGTTGGTGACACCATCAGGGTGCCCTAGAGCAGCACAGCCCCCCCAGCCCATGCTCCCCCTCCCAGCCCCACCTGATGAGCCAAGCACATCTGGATATCCTGGGTACAGAAAACCCCACCCTGGCTGAGACAAAGCAGCTCAGGTGTTTCAGCTCCACAAACACGGGCACGAGGGGGCCAGAGAAAACAATTTAGCCCCAAATATTTTCCCTGTTGGCTTCTCCCCCTCGTTATTTTGTATGCATGAATGATTTATTCTTCTATTACCAGTCACCTCCTTGGATTCAATATATTACTGCCTTTTAAGTTATTTCAAGGCTACAATCATTTTAAAATTAAATGATCCTTTGAGTAGCCTTTGGGAGCTGAATGCTAAACTGACAGTTCTATAATGCAAAAAAATGGTGGTTGTGCTCATTTTATTTAATTAAACTGTACTCTTGATCAAGCAAACCAAGTGGGAGAATATTAACCCTATTTTTTACTCCTAGAAAAGGAGTAAAATAAAAAACTGGACATTCTGTTGTCATGGTCAAATGTTGTCTTTATCCAGCTGACACCTAAATTGTCACACAGCTGTAATTTCATTCATCCAAGGTCCCCAAAAGAACATCTCTGGGTTTTACCCTGCTACTGATCGATGATGTCCAAGCAGGAAACATTTTAAAAACTCTTCTCCCTTCAAGCTCTGCAAAAAATCTGAATTTAAATGGCACTTTTAAGGCTCTTTGGAGCCCAAGTACAACAGCAGCCTGGCTTTTGAAGAGCACACAAAAATACTTCTGGCCTGAAAGAAAGGAATGAAGTGACAAAAAGAGGAAGATAAAAGCAACTCCAAGTCCCAAACCTACAGAATCCCCTCAGTCTTGGCCTATTCTTTAGAACTAAACCTCATTTTGCAAATCAAAGGACCAGCTGCTAAACTTGCCTTAAAAAAAGAGGTAGGTCCTGAATGCAGGGCTGAGAGAGTCCATCAATCAGGTCCTCCTGCTCCCACCAGGAGTCTCCTGGACCCCAAATCCTGGGGCTCAGGGATGCTCTGGAAAATAAATTTCTGTGAGGAACCTCGTGGGCTTCACCCTCAGGAGGTGGCTCAGCTCCAGGCAGGGCTGCATAAATGTTGTACCAAAAAAAAAGCCAAATGTCACTATGTAGAGAGAGCAGTGTGTATCCTCACAAATGGAATTAGGTGTTACTGGGAAAGGGACAAAATAAAGGAAAAGAAAAATTCTCTTTGGACAAAACTTTTAGAAGTCCTGAATTTCACATAGAAGCCTTCAAAGTCGATTAAAAACAATTCTCAAAACATTCCCAGCTTTCAGTAGTGCTTAACAACGTGTTTCCCTCAGTGAAAAGACACTTCAGATTGGATTTGCAGTTCTGTCTGGACGTTTTATTTCCCTTTGTGATCTAAGCGATGCTGCTTTGTAAGATTTATCCTGGGCAATTAATGTATCAAGCAGAGAATTTGGATTTCCCCAAAGAGATTTTGGCAGCTCGGGGTTCACTGGGAGCTCCAACCCTCTGGATGTTATTGAACAGCACAAGGATGTCACAAAATTAAAGTCACTCTGTTAAAATGAAGGTGGCACTTTCTGCACCCAAAACCAACTGTGTTCCACCTGATAAAAATCTCAGCTTGGCAGCCCCAAACAACAGGTGCTGGGTGATAAAAGTCAAGACAAAAGTGCTAAAGCCTCTCACATACTTTCCCCAATTTCTACAGCAACAGAGCTGTGACAGAGGGCTCCTGACTGCTCAATTTGATGGCCAGGCAGATTTATAAAAGCTGAGTTTCCTAGGGGAAGGCATAATGAAATCAATGCACTCATGAATATGGATGGCAGGCCGGGGCCATCTGTTCGCCACCAACATCTTTTCTTAAAACAAGTTTCAAATATTTTGCCAGAGACGTCTGGTATCTTTATTTCCATGGATAAAATTAGACCTTGGATTTTCACCATCTCCTGTCATTAAGTGCTATTGTTATGGAAATGTAGGGTGTTTTTATTTCCTGCACTGATAATCAAAAGATTGAGTGGTGGAAGGGTTTGACCAAGTTCAGGTGGAGATTTCATGGGGTTGTGGAGGAGCTTCACAATATTGACAGTCAGGGCACACCGTGTGTAATGTAAATAAAACTCCTCTGTCCTCCCCAAAGGAGGAGGAGCGAGATGCTGGGATGTCCTGCCCTCATTTGTACCCTACATCCATCTGATTGCCTTTCATAAGGCATTTTTATTCCTCCTTCATGAGGCTGGTGCTGATTTGCATGTGGGGATTTGGGCACGAGAGGAGGAGCTGCTGCTGGATGGAGATGGGAAAGGTCCAGGAGCTCCTGTGGATCCTGGGCTGGTCTGTCCTGCACTCCCAGGTCCTGCACTGGGGGGAAACTGAGCCTGAACAGGCAGGGCTGACCCAGCCCAAAACTGAGCCTGACCCAGCCCAAAACTGAGCCTGACCAGGCAGGGCTGACCCAAACCACAGTGGGAATAAAACCCCCAAATCCTGGAGAAGAGATGACTGAGAGGTGATTTTGTCAGCACACAAATATTTTTTTGTGCCAAGAGGAGAGGGCAAGACTCAACAGCACAAGTGGCAAGGGGCACAACCTGAAATATGAGAAGTTCCAGCTGAACATATGGAAAAAAATCCATGATTTTGTGGATGGCAGAGCCCTGGAACAGGTGCCCAGATGTGGAGTGTCCTTTCCTGAGATATTCTCACCCAGCTGGGTGGGTGCTGTGTGACCTGCTCTGGGTGACCCCACTGGAGCAGGGCTGGGCTTGGTGCCCTCCAGAGGCCCCTTCCAGCCCCAACCCCAACCCCAATCCCAATTCCAACCCCAGCCTGGGATTCTTTGGGATTCTGGGAGTCCCCAGCTCTGGGGCAGCAGGAGCAGAGCTGAAATCTCTCACAGGAACGATCTGTCTAAAGCAGGTTGCTATCAATTACTGTGTGCAGTGTTAATTAATAATCAGCTCCTGGTTACTCAGAGCAACCATGAAGCTGAGGCAGCCCAGATGAACAGAATTCCAATTGCTCCCGAAGAAATGAGACTGAGAACACACTCACAGGGAAGGAATTGGCTCAGATTCTCCTCCAGCCCCACAGCAGCCCTACATTTGATGGCACACTGGGTTCCAAACCAGAGCAGATACTTGAGGTGTCCTGTGGTCAACTCTGGAAAAAAAAAAAAATCAATTTAGGTTTTGAATGTTTCAATCTTTCAATATTCCTCTCCATTTCAGCTATTGATAGCATTTATGTGGCTGTTAAAAAAAAATCAAAAATCAAAGTAAACCTAAATGAAAAGATATTAGAGTAAAATCATTCAAACCGAATATTATCCAGATAGTCAGGATTTTCTAAATAAACCTCAAAAGATCAATACTTACCCAAACCTTGTGATTTCACTGAAATGAGGGTTTTGGTCCAAAAGTGCCCCAAGTGCCTGCTGGGATCACCCAGGGATACTGAGCCCAGCCAGGCTCCCAGCTGGGGAGGGAGAGCAGCCTGGGCTGGTGGCTGAGCTCATTTCCCAAATTAATCTCTGCAGCTGATCCTAAGCATGGACAACCTGGGCAGGTTATGCCATAACAGCTTTTCCATTTGCATCCAAATTCGGGGCATTATGCTCAACCTGCTCATCCACTTCCACTCAAAGGTGCAGCTTGCTCAATTTGCATAATAACTATCTCCAGCTAATTATCCCCATTTGTTCATGGCAGCAGCCACTTTCTGTAGGGCTTAAAATTACCATAAACTGTGCATAAGATCAAGACAACACCGATTTATTTTATTAGCAGTGAAGGAGTTTGTGTGTTAATTAGCAGGGGATTGCTTTGGAAATGCTCTCAGGACCAGCTCACCTGACAAGCCCTGAGCCCCTCTCAGGATCTGCAGAGGAGAATCAGAAGCTCTGAGAGCAAAGGGAAGCACTCAGGGGAGTCTCCATCCTGGGAGAATTGCTGTTTGGAAAACAGTCACCCACTGTGTGGGCACTGCAAAGGTGCACAAACCTCTGGGCAGTGATTTCAAAGGGAGAGCAGGAGAAAATTGAGATCAGCAGCGTGCAGGTGAAGCTCAGCAAGCTCCTGTGCACAGTAACATTTGTTCCCTGCATTTTTTGGATGGACAAATTTTTAATAAAGGTGCAAAACGTCTCCTCAAGAGCTTCAGCTGATATTCTGCCTGCTCTGCTTAGCAAGCAGCTGCTGCAGCCTCCCCCTTGCAGCAGCACTTCCCATCACATTCACGGATGCTCCACGTTTTCCAGCAGCAGGTGGTACAATTCCTGCATCTGCAAACCATCAGCATTCCAATCCAGATTTTTCTCCTTAATAGCTACTACTCAGCTACGAAGTGTTATCTTTCCTACACATATTTTTAATACCCCCAGTAAAAGCTAAAGTAAGGATTTGTATTTAAGGGGAAAATGTTCCCGTGAAACTTTAAGCGAGAATTTCACACTGGGAAAAGATTAGAATAATACAGACTCTCAAGTACAGAGCACTTACTCTCCGTTTTTCCTGTGCCCCAGAAACAGCCTCCTTAATTTTCACTCTGGGGTTCCCACAGGCACCCATGTGGATGCTGGGAATTGGACAAACTCCTTGCACAGCCTGGAAACTTCCAGCCAAAGGAACTCAGAGGACACAAAGAACAAAAGCAAAGCAGATTGCACTAAACAGTTTTCCTTTTAAAGACCTCAAACCCTTTAAACTCAGACCAAAATAATTATTTGCTGCATTTCCATCAAAGCCAGTGTTGACATTTAATGGAAATGGGCAATTCTCAGAATGTGCTTCCCATAAACTGCATGGCCATAAATCTTTATTTCCTGGTGGCATGATGGATTTCATAAGACAATGGATTTAACAATTCCTTTTTGCCAATCAGTTCCCTAATTTCTTAGGAAATCCTTTCTGGGTTTAAGGCATGTCTTAAGGAACTAATTTTCCACAGTGATCCTGAAAAGAGCTGGAGTGTAATTGCCAGGGAGTTAATGGAGTCATTGTGCATATTTTTGTTCTTCATTTTCCTAAGAACAATCTGAACCTTCCAGAGAGATAACAAAGAATATCAAAGGCATCTTTTACATCAGGTGAGCCTCTCATCACACACCAACCCCATGCAGCTAAAAATTCAATGGCAAGACCTGTATCAGCTGCTCTGCAAAATTGTTTTCCACGTCAATAAAGGAGCAAATCAGAAATAAATAATAACACAATGGCCAGAGGTGTTGCTGCTTTTCAGTGATCTGCTGGAATGACTGGTCTGGCTGTATGTGAAGACACAAAACTGAGAATTATTCCATGGCAGGGGGCTGGAATCAGAATTCCAGAATCTTTTAGGTTGGAAAACATCTCCAAGGTCTCTGTTCTCTTCACTACAGACCAGCCCAAACACCAACGAGCCAAGTGCAGCACCAGTTCTTTGATTTTCATGTAAAAAAAAAAAAAAAAGGCTTTTTAAAATTCCAGCTAGGCATCCTTGGGCAGTGTGTCACAGGGAGAGGTGCTCACCAGCCTGCTTTGGGGGTGGCCATGCAGATTAGAAAATCCAACTCTCATCCACAAATGGCCCAGCACTTTCTGCAAAGAATGATTTTGGCACGAGGCAGATTTTGATCATAAAGACTAAAGAAACATCAAAGTGAAACACCTGTGGGTGTGCAGCAGTGCTGCCAGGACAAGCAGGGGCTCATGAATACCAACTGAAAAATGTTCTGTGTCAATATTGAACCTGAGTGTGCAGGTCCCACTGAGGGCTCACCTGAGCCTCCCCTGCTGCCCCTGCAGCCCCAGGGACACCTGGGAGCCCCTGTCCATACCTGTGACCCCCTGTCTCCGCCTGTGACCCCCTGTCCTCACCTGTGACCCCCCATCCCCACCTGTGATCCCTGTCCTTGGCTTCCAGCAGAGCCCAGCTGCACCTGAGGCTCAGTATCCCATTCTTGTCCCATCCCAGGGCTTCTCCCTGTGCCCAGCTCAGGATTTTGCTCCTGGTTTCAGGCTGGGCTGGGCTGCAGATGGGATTTGAGGGGTGATGGTTTGTAAAGGCAGCACTGGGGGTGTGGTGCTGTGAGCAAAAGCAAGATCCAGCAAAAATGGTCACGAACCCAGGCTGAAACCAAAAGGACAATCATCAAAAATGGCCAAATTTCACCTAATTTCTCAGCAAAACATGCAGCAAAAAGCAAAAAAGCAAGCTGAAAGCTTGAAAGCACAAGGCTTTTTTTTTTTTTTTTTTTTAATACACAGCTCCCCAGCAAGGATTTCCCCCAAAATTCACTTTGATTTATCTCCTCACTGTTGTTTTCAGATGCAGCCCAAGCTCAGAGGGGGGTACAGGATTTCATTTCAACTCTGCTCTTCCAGGCTAGCTCTGAACAATTCTTTGCAGTTGCCTTTACAGACCAGCATCATTTCTAATCTCACCCTGAGCAAACACTTGTCAATCTGCTAAATGACTCAAATTTGCACTTTTCTCCCTCTCAGTTTGCTGGATCACATCTCAAACAGTTTCTCTGCCCAGTCAGATTTTCAGAGCAAGTTTATAAAACCAGCATCTGTTGATAATCTAATAAGTCTGGAAAGAAAATATTTCTCTTTTCCACACAATGCTGAGAAAACCTTGAAACTTGTAAACAAGCAGGGGATGTGACAGCACAATTGGTTTCTGCTAACAGCAAGACACAAAGGAAGGAAAATAGGAGTAGAAAAAGTGAATCTGTGCATATTTAATATCCTTTCTGTAGCCAGGCACCTTCATGAAGTTTGACTCAGTGGTGTAATTAAAATGTTCTGTAACGGTGGTAATTACCCCATCAGGTAAGGCACAATGCATGGCAGCACAAACCCACAATCTAATCATCATTTCCAAGCTGCATCCCAATTCTTGTGCATTTTAAGCACCTTCCTTGTGCCTGGGGTTTTTAACAGGGTCCAACAGCACAGCCCCAGCCTGGAGCAGTGAGGTTTTTATCCTGGCTCTGCCTTTTTGAGAAACTGCAGCTTTTAGAAGAGAACTAATCGTAATAGATCAAGTGGTGGAATTTAATGCAATTCAACCCCACCTGAGCACACCTGGATGGGGCAGAGTGAGGTGGGAGCAGAGCTCTCCCCACCACAGAGCTCTCTGCCTTCAGGAGCACAGAAACTCTGGAAACTTCTGGCAACCACCCCAGAACATCCCAAATGTCACAGAAATGACAAAGCCCTTTCACTTTGCAAACAGTTTTTGAGGCACTTGACCTTGGGGTGCTAAAATTTCCTTTCTTTGGGTAAGAATAAGGTGTTCAGACCTATATTAAACCAAAAGCATCTGAGTATTCCTGCAATTCAGAGAATTCTGAGGTTTGGAGCCTTTGCAAAGCATTTGGAGTGCTGCAGGAAGATGAATTATCTCCCATTTCTGGTATCAAACCCTGATGTCATATCTGGAAAAACACTAAACCCTGTCAATTATTTCTGTCTTCCCAGGTTCCATCAGTCCTTTGCCAGCTTGTCCAGCAAGAAAATAACCCCTTTCACTTTGGAAAGGGGCAATAAAGATGATGGATGCTTTTTGGAGTTTATTTTTGCTGTGTCCATAAACATTCCCCTAATAGCTCATCACAGCTGACGAGGAGCTTGGTGGAGCCAACTGCTGTTGACTGAAAATATCTGACAATTTTTTTTTTCTCCCCAGCTTGCTGTACAGCAGGAATTATTTCTATTTGAATAGCACTCTCCTGTGATCAGGAAATATATGTATATTTGTCATAATTAACACAGGGCCTGCCATGCAGGCACTGGTAATGAGCTTTTATTAAAAAAACCCTCTATTTTAGGCCCTTTCACCAGGGGAACCATGATGGCCTGAGATGTTTATCTGGCACACTTCATTTTCCCCTACACACCGAGATAATGAAATCACTGAACCAAATTCAAGGCAAGAGCTGAGGAATCACCCTCTTGATTTTCTTTTTTTACCCCCAGCATACTCCCAAAGGCAAAAGAGAATCCCAGAATGGTTTGGGTTGGAAGGGACCTTAAAGCTCCTCCAGTCCCAGGCTGCTCAGCCCTGAATTCCTGCTCTCCTTTAGCTAAAGGTCATTGGAATGATGGATAATTATTTGTTTGTTTGTTATTATTGTATTTTTGTATTATTGTGTTTTTAAATGTCTGTTTTCATCTTTGTACCCTTAAAGAAAATCACGCTGAAGAAAATGAGACACGCCCAAATGTTGATGTTTGAGAAACGCTCTGGAGGGAGGAGTAAGTGCAGCATTTTAAAATAACAACATTTACAGCGATACCTGGGTTTCTGAGAGTGAAAAAAAGGTGAAAAACAGCAGCAAGACATTGGAAAACATCTTTGAGCACCTCCCACCACAACCTGTGCATTCAGAGAGAGCAGACAAGAGCATGGCCTGACAAAAACGGGATCTCCCAGCTCTGCCCTCTGGAATTTGGGAAAGGACACGCTCAGGGACCCACCACCCATCCTGCCCAGCTCCCTCAGTGCTCCCTGCCCTTGACAGGGGACAAAATGGGCATTTCTTGGCTAATAATAATAATAACAATAATATATTTAATACCTGCACTCCCAGTTTCATGCTGCCTTTAACCATTGCTTGCCTTGCTCTGGAGGCAGCCTGAGGTAAGTAATGTGCAAGGCAAGCACACTGCTGTCACTTAGCAACCTGAAGCAGGGCTTGGAACAAAGATCTTTATTTCTGGAGCCATTCAGCAGCAGTGCCTGAGCAGGGCTGAGCTTTTGGGCACGGCACAGCCCCAGCTCCTCTTGCTGCTGCTCCTCTCCAGGGCTCTCTGCAACTTCCCACCCTCTCCTAAACTTCATGGCAAAGAGCAGGAAGGAATTCAATAAAAGGAGGCCAATTGGCGTTGTTGTGTGACTGTTCCAGCCATTGATCCCAAAGCAGAGTGCAGGAGCAGAGAACAGATCCCTGGGTGCCAAACAGACCCCATCAGCTGCTCTGCCTTTACAGAGCTCTGGGGAATCCTTCCTGTCCTGCCCAGAGCACATCTGGAGCCCAGCTGAGGCTGCTGCTGCTCCCACTGCACATCTGGAGCCCAGCTGAGGCTGCTGCTGCTCCCACTGCACATCTGGAGCCCAGCTGAGGCTGCTGCTGC
>PYHW01010591.1:568931-582496 GCA_013186435.1 Turdus rufiventris | reverse complement strand
TGACCACACTCCCAGCAGGTGAGAGAGCCCAGAGCCTCTGTGGCTGCCCTGCACCTTCCTCCTCCCTGAGCCAGGCCCTGCTTCATTACTGCCAGCTCTAATCACTGTCCCAGCCTCCCAAAGGGCTTCCATTCTCTCACATTTCACATCTCATCCCCACTCCTTCCCTGCAGCAGCTCCAGGACACCTCTGGGCTGGAGCAAGCTGAGAATTCACACAAAGAGAATGAAGCTGGCTAAACTGGAAATTTGGGGGTGCTGCCTGCTCCCCACCACGGATGAAATCTGCTTTAAGGGGCAATTTAAAACCAGAAATTTGTCATTTCTCATGTGCTAGAAACAAATGCTGCTGCCCACTGCTCACCCTTCTCTACCTGAATCCTCCCCACAAACACAAGGGGAATTAACTTAGTTATTTCCTTTGTAAACCAAAATGCCTTGGTAAAAAATTAACATAGGCAGGAGATTATAAAATACAGAGAGAAAAATGGAAAAGGGAAGTAAAGAATCCAGAGCCATTATAGTGCCTTCTGAATATTCCTCTTCAAGGAAGCACTCAGGACAATTTTTACCTCTTGAAATCCCATTGACCAAGCTGAGCCATTCAAAAACCAATGACAGAATGTAAAATAAATGCTCTAATGTGGCAGAGCAAGCCTGTGGGCATTAACTACAAAGCACTGCCTCTAATCAAAGCCTAATTCTCTAATTCAAACTATTATTATCATTATTATCATCACTGTTATTATTATTGCTATGCTTCTGCTTGGCAAAAACCATTTTTTCTCATGTATTTTTAACAATTTCAGTTAAGGGCAAGCAAAAATGCCATAGGTGATCAACAATTTATTACAATTAAGCCTGAGTTTGTATTTAAAACCATGCCATTGGGAAGCATCACTTCACTGCATTTTGCCAAGTCACCATAAAGATTAATTTTAAGATGAAGTTTTCCCACACAAATATCCTGATACACTTCATGGGGAATGAAAAAAATTTACTGTTGGCCTCATTTTTATAATGAAACAGAGTCAGACACCCAAAACACAGAGCTCTGACAGCAATTTACAGGCTTTATATGCAAGTCAAATTAATCCTCTAAGCAGACTTCCAGTTCCTGCAGGAGCTGGGAATTAGGTGGCATTTGAGAAACCTGGAACTGTCTGGCTTCCCTGGGAATGAAGGCAGGGAGTTTTAGGGTGAGGCAGCAGAACAGAATCAAGCACCCCACTGCTAAATTCCAGTGGGACACAGTCCAGCAGACTGGGGATGCCCGGGAACAAGCAGGATTTCCCCTCCAGGATTGTAAAACCTCTTTGATTTCATCTCCAGGATTGTAAAACCTGCCTGATTTCACCTCTAGGATGGTAAAAACTTTCTGATTTTACCTCCAGAATGTAAAACCTTTCTGATTTCACCTCCAGGATGGTAAAACCTCCCTGATTTCACTTCCAGAATGGTAAAACCTGCCTGATTTCACCTCCAGGACTGCAAAAACTTTCCGATTTTACCTCCAGGATGGTAACACCTTCCTGATTTCACCCCCAGGTTGGTAAAACCTTTCTGATTTCACCTCCAGGACAGTAAAACTGCTGATTTCACCTCCCCAGGACCAGTTCCCAGCCCCTGTCCATCAGTGGTCTCCTGAAGCCACAAACCAGCTCTATTGGGTGATTTCCACCAGGACCTGACTTAAATTAGATTTTAGCTTTGTCTGCAGTGGGACTGGAAATTGCCCTTGTTAAACTTGGGATTCAGAAAGTTCCAATTTAAAATCCAGATAGGAAAAAGGTTCTGAGTGGAGTGCTTGGAGCAGACCCTGGAAAGAAGCACCAGAGCAGGAGAACACAGCCACAAACCCAACCTGGAGCACAGCACAAACAAAGCCATTGACAGAAACATGAACCAGCTGTGCCCAGATGCTGTTTTGCCTTTTGCAGTCCCAGATTCTGGCTGGGGTTTCACCCATCAGGCTGTGCCACCCTTGGAGGTGCAGAGCTGTGACACGTCCAGGTGAGTGCAGGGAGAGATTTCCTTGGGACCAGCATTAAACACACAGCAGAGCTGGTTTGAAACACTCAGCAACAGCACCAGTCAGGCCATGTGCAAGTTTTCTTCGGTGAAATTTGAATTAAATGAGATTCAGGCCCTTTGGAAATCGATAGGATTTGACTTTGGAGGGTGTGGGATGAGGCTCGTGCTGCTGCCACACTGAGACTGAGGGAAACGGGCTCTCAGTGATCCAATTTATATTGTTAAAATAATCTGCCACACCTTAACTATGAAGATCTACAAAGAACTCTGCTCCTTCCTGTCCTCTTTAAACCCTGGATGCATTTTTCCTCAGTTAAAATGTGGAAAACATTCGACAGGCTCAGCCAAGTCCCAATCTGGCAACACCCTGCAGGTTCACCCATGGTCTCCTGGCACCACTGCTCAAAAACTCCCTAAACACAATGTCTGAAAAAAATCACAGGTCAAAAATTAGACAGCTTACAATTTATCCTTACCTCCTATTCACTTTTGCCCTTCAAAAGAACTCAGCCCTAGGGAGCTGACAAATAAAGATAAATTACCCCTGTGCAGTGTTCTCTCTAACTAAGCCATTGTGGTGATTAAATGAACCTTGGAAGCCAAATTCAGCTTTGATAGCTGAAATTGGGGGGAATTTTTTTGCTTCTTTACAAATACAAAGCTTGCAGTTTCCTGGGAGGAAGGGCTGAAATTCAACAAATTCCCTGGGTTAGCATTTTGGGGCAGTGACACACTCGTTGTAATGTCACTCACCTGGGGTAGGTGCTGAGGTAATTTATGGATGTATCCCCAAATAAATATCTGGAAATAATATCTGGAAATAATATCTGGAAGTGTCCAAGGCCAGGCTGGGCAGGGCTTGGAGCAGTGGGAGATGTCCCTGCCCTGGATGGGTTTGGGTCCCTTCCAACCCAAACCACTTTGGGATTTTTTGGGAATTTTTTGACTCTCCATTGTAAACCCTGCTCCAGGGATGGGACCTGTCACAGCATGAAGAGCGTGGCATTGGTTAAATTGTTTAAAAAACAATGAAAACCCTGAAGAACAACTGAAAATATTAAAAAAAAAAAAAAAAAAACTGAAAAATGCTCAAGAAGGAAGACAGAGAGATGGCTTGATTGTATGAGCTTGATTATTTTTAGGAAAAAATATCCCTGCTGGAGGGTTTCTCCAATCTCACACTGGAAGTTGCAAGGAGAATAAATGGCTGAATGCTGGAAAAATTCAGCACAGACAGCACCAAGCTGAGCAGCAGTGACTCCACCACCACTGGCTGTGCTGGAATCCAGCCTGGATGCCTCTAATTTTGGACCTGTGATTTCTCTGCAAGAAATGCATTTCTGTGCACAGGTATTTAAAATGAAAGCAAGAGGAGAAAGGATGCAATCGTGCACACCTACATATGTATTATATATGTATATTATAGTGTATATATACAATATTACATCTATATATATATAAATATACAGGAAGCAGAATAAAAAAATTGTACACCCATGTGCTTCATTTAGTAAAACAATGGAGATTCTTGTCCTCCAGAAAACCAGAATTTTATCCAAGCAGAGCAAAATAGATGCTGCACTTGAAGTTTGAGGTTTGATATGAGTCTCATTATCCTCCTTTTTAGCCTGAATTTTGTTGTGCTCAAGAGATCAAGGTGAATAGAGAAAAATATATTAAAAAAGAGGATATTAACCTACCCACATTTCTGCCCCTTCCAATAACTCTAAGAACTCATTAGGTAAGCCCTGCTGCCCTGGTAATTAGGTTCAGAGCTGTAATGGGTTATTGATCACCGAAGTTCTCAAAGAACTTCATGGTTCTGGGAGTTTGGAAAAAAAAAAACCCAAAGCCCATGAAATGAGTGCTAGCCTTGCTAAATTTGATTTTCATTACATATTACAAGTCTTGTTACACTTCCCAACCCAAAGATTTCACTTCTCCCCAGCAACAGTTTTATTTTAAGCTTTCCTTCCCCCTCCATCTCCATTGGCCATTTGGGCTGGGGATTGGATGTTTCACCTGCCCCAGGATTACTGGGAAGAGCTATTTGTTATTTTCTCTGTTTTTTTTAACAGACAGCACATGTCTGAGGATGCAAAAATAGGCTGTGGGATGGTGTCAGCTGCCAGAGCCACGGTGGTGGTCTGCACTGAGACCACCCTGCTCATTCCATGGATGTAGAACTGATCTATAAATGTGGCCATCTATATCTGTCTGGATATAGATATATTTATATATATACAGGTTTGTATATGTGCCCAAAAGCCACATCCACATGACTTTAAAATCCCTCCAGGGATGGGGATTTGGGGATTCCACCCCTGTCCTGGCCAGTCCCTTCCAATATCCTTGCAGTGAAGGAATTTTCCCCAATATCCACCCTGAACCTCCCCAGCACAGTTTGAGGTCATTCCTTGTGCTGTCCCTGTTCCCTGAGCCCCCTGGCTGTCCCCTCCTGGCAGGGAGTTGTGCAGAGCCACAAGGGCCCCCTGATCCCCCTTTTCTCCAGGCTGAGCCCCTTTTCTCCAGGCTGAGCCCCTTTTCTCCATTCCCTTCCCTGGACACGCTCCAGCCCCTCCAAGTCCTTCTCATGCAAAGCCCAAACCCCATCCCAGGATCAAAGGTGTGGCCTCAGTGCCCAGCACAGGGGGAATCTCCCAATTTCCCACCAACCCAAACCCCACCATTGCTCCTGGCAGCAAATTCCCATCCCAGGAGCTTCCTGCAGCAGGAATGTCCTCGTGGATCCCTCCCAGTGCCAGCAATCCCTGCCCAGCACCCTGCACGGGCTTTATTGCAGATTGCACCGGTGCCAAGTGATCACTACATTTAATTAACAGATTACAAATTGCCAGGTAATTGTTCTGTGCATTTTTCAACTCCCAGCTCTGTCACTGCTGAAGCCCTGCGAGGGTGTGGTGCAGATATGGAAGAGGGGAAGATGATGCCACAGTGCCCTTCAGGCCTCGGAGAAGATGCTGCAAGATGCAGTAATCAATTAAATGCTGAAGGAAGACTGGAATAATCACAATTGCAGGGAACAGAAGCCCCAACAAAATTGCAGAGCTGCTCCAGCAGGCTGCAATGGACACTTTGCATCCAGGATGCTGAAGAGAGCAGCAGGAACAGCTTGGGAAGGGAGAGGCTCCCCTTGAGGGAAGGGTTTGGGTTCCCACTGTGACAATTCCAAACTGCTTTATTTTAATTGCATCCAAACAATGATGCCAAAGCTGCTGCCAAGGCTGTAACAAGAGAAGGGCAGAGCAAGTTTGGGACCAGAACCTGGTACCAGGAAGTGCCAGCCCTGGGCAGGGGGAAACTGCATTAAGCAAATTGCAATTTGTTATTCTGTTTTTGTTTGGTTTTTTTTTTTGTCAGCTCAATGGAAAAGCCAAAGGGCTCTTTGCTCTTTAACGCTGCCGTGGTGAGTGTTGTGGTTTAAATGCTGTGCAATTATATCAGCAAACATTTAATTTCATTTCATCTCCCAGTTTGGGCTGAGGAGACACAGGCAGGGAAGGTGTCCCAGCCATCCCAGTGGCTCATTCCCTTCTCCCAGCCCTCCTGCACAGGAACCAAGCTCTGGGTGCTGGAATCCTGCAGGAATCCGAGCTGCAAGAAGGCTGAAGCCACATCAGATTTTCTGACAGAGAAAAGCAGTTCCACGTGTGCACAGGCACAGGCAGCTCCTGGCCACTGCCACCCTGCCCCTGCTGAGAGGACATGGGGTGATCCCTCATCCCAAAATTTGCATCATCACAAAACCAGAATATTCTTTTTAAAGCACATAAATATCAGGCAGTGCTTTCATAGCCAGGCCAGGAACAGGGCAATCAGTCTTTTTCCTTGCTTGTTCCCTCCATTTTAAACTGAGGACGGGATTGGGTTGGATATTGGGAAGGAATCCTCCCCTGGGAGCGTGGGCAGCCCTGGCTCAGGCTGCCCCTGGATCCTGGAATGTCCAAGGCCAGGTTGGACACTGGGGCTGGAGCTCCTGGGACAGTGCGAGTGTCCCTGGATGGATGGGATGGAATCAAATAATCTTTAAGGTCTTTTCCAACCCAAACCATTCCATGACTCTACAATATTTTATTCCAAACAAAAGATTTTGTACATTTCCTGCAGTGCTAAAAAGATCCTGAAGTTGTGGATCTTCTCTAGAAGTCAGAACTCCCTTCTCTGAAATTATCTAGGTAAGTGTTTAAGAACTAAGATTTAAAACGCTCATTTACATTTGTTAATTCAGGGTTGTTCAACCTATTATGAACATTTCAAAGAGGAATAAGAATTGAATAGCTTAAGAGCATCCTTTGAAAACAGAGATATCCCTTGCCTGCAGAATTTTCTCCCCCTAATCAGCCCACATAGAGGAGTTGTCATTTCTATCTAGTTCACGAGCAGATATGCTTTTGTTATTAAATATTAAATCAGAGAGAACAGAGATTCAATTCAAAAAAATATAGTTCAATCTGCCAAATTGCTACTTCCATGAATTATATTGCGAACATATTTTGATAAAAGGAGGTTATTTAAAGATGCAACCAAGGCTGGTGATAAATGAGACCCTGTTTCAGTTCGTGTCTGCAAGTTTTAACCTAATAAATATAAATCTACACATAGTGCATTTCCTTTTTCTTTTTTAACTCCTCCTTTTTTTTTTTTTTGCCTTCTAGATAGATGTTTGCAATAAGAAACACTGTTTATTGTACTTAGAAATTTTAATATAAAAACCACAGAGGAAGCAGCTATCTGCACGAACAGAGAACACAGGGAAAAAAAGAAACTATTGTAAATCTGATACTAAAAAGGGCTGAGTAAATAACTCATTGTGAATAATTCACTCCAGAAACTGAACCTCTTTCTATGCTCACAATCTAATTACAAACAATTTACAAACAAGCTGTGATTTCCTTGTTTCCCTGTCAGTTGACTTAGATCAGTAACTTCATTCTTGTAAAATGAAGTTTTTAGGTTGTTTTCTCCAGCAATGAACTGGGAGAACCCCCCAAGGAATCTGCCAGTCCAAGATGGAGAGCCCTCCAAGGAATCCAACGTTTCATGGTTTTATCTGAGCAGAAAACCTCTGTGTCACTGCTTCAAATCCCACTTCTCCTGCTCAGATTGGGGCTTGGAGCAGCCTGGGATGGTGGAGGTGTCCCTGTCCCTGTCCCTGGCAGGGGTGGCACTGCACAAGCTTTAATGTCCCTTCCATCACAAACCAGTCTGGGATTCTGTGCTCCCAGCCAGATTTGGCACAGCCCAACACAAACCATCCATTCCTTCTGCTCAGAGCACCTTCCTGGCCCAAAATCCAGGATGTGGGGGAGCCAGAGCCAACAATCCCATGGGACTGGTGCTGCCAGGGCTGGGCACCCACAGGGTCTGACTGGAGGGAAGCTGCACCTGCTTTTCTGCAGGATTTTACAATTCTCTCCACAAACCTAATAGCCCGCACCCCAATAAAAGGGCATTTAACTTTTGGTTTTATGGGGGCTTTTTATGTGCATTATTGCAATCCAATTTAATTCACTCCCTGCTCGTTGAGCTGGCACTCATTTCAGGCCCAAGTGATAACACATAATAGCCCCTTTCAACTGAATTGCTGAATAAAAGTCCAAATCAGCCCCTGTTAGAGCAGCTTTTCCCTGGCTGGTGCTCCCTGGCCAAAGGAGAACATCCCCACTCAGCCCTCAGCAACCTCACTTTGGGGGGGTTCATTTCACAACTTCATCACCAGAATTAAAAATTTCTCATAATATTTAACGACCATCACCGCCCTGTGACTTCCAGCTACACCGAAAAAGAAAACTGAAGTTGCAAATGTCTTCTCTTAATTGGCCAATGCATTGATCATTTAATTTTAGTTCCAGTAGAGAAGTTAAAAGAGCCATCTCTAATGATTCCAGTTTATGTCAATAAACAATCTCCCCAGGAAACCCATAAATCTCTACTATGAGTCCATTTGCTATTATATATAAATAAATGAAATGCTAACATAACATTTAAGGGAAAAGGAATTAATTCTGCTTTAACTCCACATTTACCAAGATTCCTGCTTTCCAAAGCTCCAATTCAAGAGTATAGTAGCATTTATGTTCAGCTTGGCAGAAAGGAAGGGAATAGGAAAAGTGCTGCAAGAATAAATCCAGAGGGAATGGAAGATGAGAAGTGATCAGGAACTGGCAGAGACAGCCACAGATGCTGGGAACATGAAGATGACAGAGCTCGTGCTCCCAGTGCACAGGAGGAGTTCTCTGCTCTCTTCCCTACTGCTGCTTTGCTCCTTAGCAATCACCAGATCACCATGGCCTAAAAAACCAAAGTTTTTATTTAAAAGCCTATCCCTGACATTATTAGTAATTGTAAATCCTACTGCAATGCAATGGCAGCAATAACATATTTATTTCTGAGTCCTTCTCTCCTTCCTGTCCAGCCTTGGCAGAGCCCTGACCTGCAGCTGCCTCTGCCCCTTTCGAAAATGAAAGAATTCCTTGTGGGCAGACTCCAGTTTGAAATGCTCCCTGTGGGAAGGCTCCAGTTCCAGGGCAGCACCTCTGACAGATGTGGATCCATTAACAATCCCTGGAATTACACTTCAAATTCCTGTGCCAACTCTCAATAATCCACAGCTGGGCAGCTGGATAAAGGCATATTAAACACTCCAGCCCTGCTCCTGGCCGGGGTATCATAATTCCCATTGCCCTGTGCTCATTTCCAGGGAGCAACCGATCCTTATCCTCACACAGCTCATCCTCCTTAAGGAGCTCAGAGCTGTCCTCACTCCCTGTCTGGGGAGCAGGGATCACTGAGGGCTGGGATTGTTCAGCCTGGACAGGAGAAGGATCCAGGGAGAGCTCAGAGCCCCTAAAGGGGCTCCAGGAGAGCTCACAGGGACTGGGGATAAAGGATGGAATCAGGACAAGGGGGAATGGCTGCCCCCAGATGGGACATTGGGATGCAAACCAGTCCAACCTGGCTTTCCAATTCAGTGCAAACTCCCTGGAGAGGAAGGGGAATCCAGACATGAGACCCCAGGTCACCCCACGACCCCACACTCGCTCTGCTCACCCCTGGGCTGGGCTGGACCCTGCTCCAGGTGATGCCAGGCTGTGGCAGAACACAAAGCAGAGGCTCAGTCTCATCCCTCAGAGTCCTTCAGCTGCTTCCTGCCAGACCCAAAGAGATGGAAATGTATCACTGCAGAGCTGATGAAAACCCGACACGTGTGCAGGAAAAGCTGGAAAACTCTTGACTTAACGATGGCACAGGTCAAAAACAAGCACTATTCAATGGCCCAGCTTTGAGACCATTTCTCAGTAAAGCATTAACTTATCCCATAAAACCCACAAGCCAAGAGGATTTGCAAAGGTCATAAAATGGAATATTTCTGACCTGAGCCATTATTCGATTTTCTGTGTTAGCAAGGAGAGCCCCTGAGTGTGCAGCTACAAAAAAAAAAAAAAAAGAGTGGAAGTCAGCAAACAGCCGAGAGCGGCAGAGAAAAAATAAAAATAGTCAATAAAAACATTCACTGGGGCACAGGAATGGTGGGGAAAGGCTCAGAGTGAGCTCCTGCACCTGTGAGCAGTTTCTCGAGGCTGGAAACGCCATATGGTGAGAATTCAGTCAGGAAAAGCCGTGTAAACACAGTCAGATGCTGGGAGTTCAGCTGAGGTAAGGCAGGCTCAGAGGTCAGCCTGGAGGACACAAATTGGGGGTTTTAACTGCTGCTGGGAGATCACAGGAAGGGCAGATTTGGAGAAGCCTGTGGGAGTTAATCTGCTGCTCCTGGGTTAATCTGGGCTCGGGATCTCCAGAGCTCAGCCACTGGTGGCATCTCTGCAGGGGGATCCTGCTGGGAGCTCACCTGGGAGCACCTGGGACAGCCAGGAAAACCCTGTGAGGATCAGGAAAATCAGCTGAAGTCCAGGGGAAAATCTGCTCCACGCTCCTCTGGCTGTTTGCAAACTGCCCAGATTGGGCTCATTCTTAGCAGATTAAACAATTTTAATTAAATTGTATTTGCTGCTTTCCGTCCCCTCCCTGCAGGGCCTGTGTTTTTGCAGGACTGGGATGGGAACATCAGCACCCAGATCTCAAAGGGATCAACACCAGAGACACATCCCAGAGCCTCATCTTGCACAGCCCACAGGATCCCCATTTTTCCCCAGTCACAGCTGAAAACTGTGTGCACATCCAGAAACTTCCAAATATTTATCCTGAGCCTCCAATATCCCACTGTACAAACAATGCCCAGAGCTGCGCTGGGCAGCCAAAGGTAAACAGCCAGGCTAAGCACTGGGAAGAGGAGGTTTTTTATTTCAATTTCTTCACTTGAAGTATTTCAGCTGCATTCCCAGTGCCCAAGATGTAGATCTCCATGAGTTTTGACACGAGCTCTTGTTTGGAGAGCTGCTACCAAAGGGCAGCAGATCTGCTCTGGAAGCTCTGGGAGCAGCTCACAGGACCTGAGCAGTTACAAGGCAGCAGAAAAGAGGAAAAAGATGTAGAAAGCATGATCGAGGTATTGGGAATTCAAACAAGTCAGCACAGTCTGGGGGAGAGTGAAAAAGACTTAAAAAAAAAAAATCTTAGTGGGAGAAAAATTAAGTAATGGTCACTTAATTTCTTAACATCAACATTTCCAGCTTTAATTAGGATCCAGGGAAATCAAATGTTAGAAGTCCATCTGCTTCCAGGCTCCAGAAAGATGAAAACCTTCAAAAATGCCATAAATAATAAACTCCCAGGCTGGCAGCATTTTATTGAGTTCCTCCCCACAGATTTCAGCATATGCCACTATTGCAGGAATAAAAAGTGGTTGAAAACACGCTTTGCAGGAAGTTGGGTTCACTCATTTAACAATTTAACACATCAGGGCAGTGGGATTATTTATTAGGAACAGCATCCCTGCTCTCCATAAACTGCACTGGGATGGTGGAGGTGCCAAGGGACACCCTGCTGGGTTTAATCACAGAATTATCCTAAAACATTTCCATCCCTGGAAGGTTCAAAGCCAGGCTGGAGCAGCCTGGGACAGTGGAAGGTGTCCCTGCCCATGGCAGGAGGTAGAACTGGATGGGCTCTAAAGGTTTTTTCCCAATCCAATTCTGTGAAAAACACACATTTAAAGCTTTTTGCAGCAGAAGAAAAGTATCAAAGCACTGCCCGGTTATGCCCCAGAGGCTGATGCCCACCTTTTCCTGAAACAAAATTTTATTAAATTCTAAAATACTGATACTGAAGTTAATCCTGTGTTTTGTTAAGTCCCAAGATATGCTTTTCAAAGGATGCAGCACTGGGAATATTTCTTCCCTTTTTTTATTAATTCTATTTTAATTCATTACTTTCACTTGAAAAGAATAAGAGAAACCACCCACTTTCATTCAATATTGTACATTATTCCATATTCCACTGTTTAAACACTCCCAGCAATGTGTTGTGATTGAAAAGGAAGTGAACTGTCAGTTTAGCCAACCTTGTGTTCAATCTACCACACAAAGCCTGGCCTTATTTGTGTGAGATGAGAGCTCAGCCTGGAATTCCAGGGAATTTTCCCAAGCATTTCCCAGCTGCCCTTTGTATCTCCACACCCTCACATGAACCTGGAATTCCTGGAGCAGCCACTGAAAACTCTGAATTTCACCCCTTGCTGTTGGTTTATGGCTCTGTGGGAATCACCTGCCTTGGCTTTTTTTCCTTCCCTATTTCCCTTCAGACACCAGAAAAGTCACCTTTCCCAAGGGCTGGAAGCAGGCTCAGCAAACACCAGGCTGAGAGAGGCTGGAATTCCCAGGGAATTCCCAGAGGCAGCCATGGATCATCCCAGGCTAAGGAGAATTTGCCATCAGAGCGAGGCTTTTTCAGCTAAATACCACATTTGCATTGTAGGGAGGATTTGTTAAAAATCAAATTCTTCCCTCCCAGTTCCTAAATATTGATGCATTCCCAAACTCTGTTCCCTAATAGCTGAGTTAGCCACGCTCCACAGAGCATGCTGCAGGAAACTGCTACGTTTGGACTTCCTGCTTCCTCATATATCACAGCCAGTTTTTCTCTGTGTTGTTTTTTTTTTTTTTTTTTTTTTTAAACTGGAATTAATTAAATATTGAGTAAAGTGCCACAGCCATCCATCGTGTGCTTTCGAAGGAGAAATTTGGGGATGCACAATTATTTTGTTCACTGAGACAAGGGAGAGTCAATATTTAATGTGCCATGAAGGATTTATAAAGAATATATCTTGCAGGAGAAATAAATACGAGGAGACATCTTTATCTCTCTGGGTTGATTCAGTGTCCATCTTTGCAGATTTCAACTTCGTTAATTCTGTAGAGACAACAGGAAGAGCTGAAGGAATGTCAAGGCTCTGGATGAAAATGTTGTGCCAGGACAAATTCCAAAACTGTCACAGGGACCACGAAGGAAGGGAAGGAGTTAAGGCAGAGGAATTGTGACAAGTTTGGTGTGAACCCTGTGGTTAAATGATAACATCACAGGAGAATCAGGAATGGGAAAGGAAGGATTGGATTTCTCAGTGCAAGGGAAATTTGATCCACTTGGAACCATGGCCAGAATGGAGGTTACTAAGTGCTCTTTAATTATATATATACATTGAAAGTGTTTTTATAATAAAACAGAATGAGCAACCAGAAATTAGAGGGAATTAAGGTAAATCTGTAACTTGTTTAAGGGGCTCCAAATACGTCCCAAGCTGGGAGAGGACAAGAGATTTACAGCAAAGCCTTGTGAGGGAGTTTTGCTGCAGGGTCCCTACTCCCCTGTAGTGAATATACAATAAACCCAATATTAAAGAGCAATTCCATGGGTGCTAAGGAAATGGGCTCACTGTCACACCTCTCCTGATTTTTCTTCCCTCTGAACACACAAAAATAAATCAGTAGAAATACCCTTTACCCTTTTAGCCCATTTCTCTGGGGTTGGCAGTGCTGGAAAACCTCTCTGGGAATCAGCTCCTGACCAAAAAGTTTTTGTCCATCAGAAAATTCCTCACATCCAGATGAGTAGATCTGTTCTGGATGGAGAGCAAACAGTTTTCCTCTGATAAGAGAGCTGAATCAGCATCATTGAACTGCCAGGAGAAATCCCCTGTGCTAATAAATACATTGCAATTGCAAAGCTCTGAGCTGCAAATTAGGAGGTCCCTGGTGCCCAAAGGGACACGTGGCAGTGGGACAGACTCAAGGTCAAAAAGCTGCTTTCCAGGTGACCCCATGCTGGAATAAACCTGAAGAGCAGACAGAACAGAGCATGGGGGAAATCATGGAATGGTTTGGGATGGGAGGGACTTAAAGCTCATACGGGACATAAAGCTTTTATGCCACCCCTGCCATGGCAGGGACACCTTCTTCTGCCCCAGGCTGCTCCAGCCCCAATGTCCAACCTGGCCTTGGGCACTTCAGAGATCCAGGGGCAGCCACAGCCAGGGCTGCCCACCCTCACAGGGAGGAATTTTTTCCTAATGTCTCACCTAAACCTCAAGCCATTCCCTGTGTCCTGTCCCTCCATCTC
>PYHW01010591.1:535553-545767 GCA_013186435.1 Turdus rufiventris | reverse complement strand
CGATGCAGGGATGCTCACCCTGACCCGGAGGATGTCAGGGATGCTCACCCTGACCCAAACGATGCAGGGATGCTCACCCTGACCCGGAGGATGTCAGGGATGCTCACCCTGACCCGAGCGATGCTCGCGGCAGCCCCGGGCGCGCACCGGGGTCGGGGGCGGGGCAGGAGGGGGCGGTGCCGGAGGGGCGGAGCCAGAACTCGCCCCGCCCCTGAGCCGGTGCCGCGCGCCGTGCAGCCAATGGGAGCGCTGCCCGTCAGCTGACCCGCGGCGCCTTCCCAGGTGCGCGCCGGCGGCGGCTCAGAGCGGGCGGCACCGCCACCGCCAGCGACACCGGCAGCGACATCGCTCCCGCTGTCCTGGGGGCGGGCAGCAGGCACGGAGCGACCGCTCCGTCCTTCTTTCCATCCATCCATCCCTCCATCTACCCATCCATCCCTCCCTCGCTCCCCGCATCCCGGCGCGGTGGGACCGCGGCGGCAGCAGCGGATGTGCAGCCCCGGGGGACCCCCGCGGCATCGCCCGGCCGGCGGTGAGTGCGTCCGCCGGGCTCGGGGGAGGGAGCGGAGGCTGCGGGAGCGCCGCGGCTGCGAGGGCTGCGCTGCGGGCTGCGGGGATGCGCGCCGCGGTGCGGGGATGTGCGGTGCGGCCCGCGGGCACAGCAAAGTTTGCGGTGGCGGACGCGCCCCCGGTGTCCCCGGGGGAGTCCCCGCGGGCTGCGGGGTTTCGGTGGCTCCGCACCGCGCCGGGACCGCCCCGGGGCTGCGGGCTTGGGCTGCAGCATCGCCCTCCTGCTCCTGCTCCTGCTGTGTGTGCCGGGTGCTCCGCCGCTGCCCGGGCCGGTTTGCGGTAAATCGGGGATTCGGGGGGGATCGCGGTGCGGCGGCGCTGCCCGCGTCCCCCATTTGCATGCGAATGGGAGCGGATCCCGGCAGATGTCCTGCCTCATCCATTCACCCGGAGGAATGCGAGGAGACAAGGAGCCTTCAGTGTGACAATGGCCCTTCAGAAAGCGGCATAAAGGCGCAGTGTGAGCGGGGCCGCGGCTTTGTGCGCGGGGCGCTGCGGCCGCTCCGCGCCGGGCACTGCGGGACCGGCCCCGGCGGAGCGCGGGGGATGCTCGGAGGGGATGCTCGGGGGGGATGCTCCGCGAGGGATGCTGCTCCGGGGGGGGATGATCTGCGGAGGGATGCTGCTCCGGGAAGGGATGCTCCGGGGGGGATGCTCCGAAAGGATGCTCTGCCGGGGGATGCTCCGGAGGGATGCTCCGCTCGGCCCGGGCTCTTTAGCAAGTCCAAAAGGTGCGGGGAGAAGCGCGGGGCAGCGGCAGCCCTTCACCCCGGCGTGGGGGTCCCTGCCCCGGGCTGGCGGGCGCACAAAGGGACCGGCCCCGCTGCCGCCCCTTTGTCGCCCCTGTCAAAGGGGCCCTTTGAGCGCGTTCCCGGGGAGAGGAGGGACCGGAGCGAGGCGCATTGTGCCGGCGGCTCAGCCCTGCCGGGGCCGCACAACAGATGTTCGCCTGCGATTTGCCTTCTCCCCCAAGTTATTCTCTCTCCCAGTGCTGGCCCGGTGCGCGTTTCCCACCAAGCGGTGGAAAGGAAAGTAATAAAGTCAAAGCAGACAATAATGTTGTGCAGAGGTGAGAGAATCACACGCAGGGTGCTTCTGTTCTTGTCCTGAAGCTGTGCAATAGCTCCCAAGTAATGAGTCCCTTCAATAAAAACTAGTTTGGAAACCTTTAAATCTTTTCCTTACGGACTTAAAAGGAACCCAGTATTTCATAAACCCACTCTGGCCAATAGCTCAGATGTACCCACAGGGACATCACAGAGCTCTGAATGACCACAGGCACACCCAGCATCAGGATCTGACCAAACCGCATCCCAAAGTCTTGCAAGTCAGAATTAAATTAATTTAGAACACGGACACAGTGGGACGGACACAGCAGTGCACAAAGCGTCCCGGAGGGGAGTAGTGAAGAGAGCCAGGAGGGTTCTGGTTCTGCCTGCTCAGCCCCTGGGCTGGCACCCCTGAGCCAGGACACAGCCCCTGGTGTCCCTGTCCCTCTGCTCTGCCCTCTGCTGTGCCACTGCTCCGGTACAAGAGCTCCAGCTCAACTTTTACCTCGGCAGTTAAAAGTTATCTGCACTACATTTGTGTAGTCCATATAAAATGATCTCTCCCAGTAGGCATTTTGGACTTTATTAGACCAGTTACTGTGATGGCCATAAAGCCTTTTCCATTTACCTAGAACAGACATGATAACACTAGTGCTGATCACTGAAGGAAATTGGATTTTGCATTGAGTTGGACAATTATAGAAGGATAACAACTTTTCACATGAACTGTGAAGGACCTTTTTTTACTGTCATAAATGATGCTGAGCCCATCCAAATTCAGGCTGAAAAAAGAAACTTCTCTTCAGTCTGACCTCACAGGGACCAGAGCCCTGGCACAGGTGCCCAGAGCAGCAGTGGCTGCCCCATCCCTCGCAGTGCCCAAGGCCAGGCTGGACAGGGTTTGGAACAGCCTGGGACAGTGGGAGGTGTCCCTGCCATGGCAGGGGTGGCTCTGGATGCTCCTGAAGATCCCTCCCTACCCAAACCAGTCTGCAGCTCCATGATTCTCTGTGTGTGTTTGGTTCCAGCCCGTGGAGCAAATGGGATAATTTCAGCAAGCAGTGGTTAAAGCTCTCATCATCATCATCACCATCATCCCTAAACCCCCCTCGTGCCGGGTGCCCGAGGGATGGATGCTCGGGAGGAGGGGATGCTGCAGCCTTTGTTTCACTCGGATACAGTAGCGTGGCACTGCAGAAGGCAGGGAAAACTTTTGCTCATCGTGGTGCTGGATTGCTGCAGCCGGCTGCTGGCTGCTGCTGCTGCCAAGGAGGGCGGCACATCCCCAGCTTTTTGTGTAGGGACACTTCAAACACCTTGGATGAATCATAACAGCGGTCAAGTGTGGCTGCTGCTGCAGCCTGCATAGCTTCATGTTCACTGGAAAGGGGATTGAGTTGGATTATTGAGTCTGCAGATTTGTTGTGTTGTTATTAGGGATGAGACTCGTCCACATTTAAACAATATTTTAAAATTTTTTCGTTTCTTGTGTGAGTTTTTGGAAGCTCTTATTTCTGTTAATGATATCAATGAGTAAAAATAGGGGCATTGTTCACAAAGCTCTGAGCTACATTATTTCTGTCTCTTTTGGAGCTGCTCCTCCCCCAGGTGAGTGACTTGCCTGGTCCCAGGTCTGGCTTTGTGTCAGGATCAGGCATCCGAAAAAAAAACAACCAAACAAAACCCAAGGAAAATAGTTAAGCGATGTTTATAGAACAGCTCTGGTTGAACAGTATTTACATTAGTTTATTTTTCAACCAGCAAAGTAGCAAGATGCTGCAAATATTTACAGAGGAGCCAAAATTTTCCAAAATAAAAATCCCCTGTGTCTTCCTGTGCACTTTGTCGCCACGGAGGTTCCTGTTCTTTGAAGCCCTGATTAATATAGATGAGTTGCAATTTTCTGACCAAGCCATCCTAGTTCACATATATTATTCCATTGGCAGACATGTGGTCCCCACAGCTGTCCCCTCATTTGTGTATGAAATGGAAACACTGGTGGCATTTGTAGGTTACCATAGCTACACGAACAATACACGTGTGAGGCTTCATCCTGCCAAGCTCCAGATTTTTTTTCCTGGCAGACATTTTGTAGACACAGAACTGAAGAAAATCTATGTAAAGTTTTTGGAAGCACATAAATCCAGCCCTGCTCCTCTGTGTTTGTATAAGGCTCATGGACAGGGAGCCTCCCCACGGCTGATTCCTGCATCCCCTTCCAGCTGAAAGTGCCAGCCTGGTGCTCCCAGGATGGAGAATTCCAGGCTCTGCTCCAGAGCAGTTAAGTCATTAACAGGGTCAGGCCTTAAACACATCTGTCCCAAAAATAATTTGTGAGTTCTGCACAAAGGGGGGCTTTGGAGCTGGGCTGGTTTTTCTGCTGGCTGTGAAACGAGCGTTGGCAGTGCCTGGGGGGCTCCTGGGGGAGTGGAGAGGTGGGAAGCAGCCAGAGCCCCACGCCAGAACAGAAATCCAAGCAAACCCACTGCAAATATCCCCATACTCTGTTTTGTCTCTGCAGCTAACATGTGGGAAGAAAGATGGGCAAGAGGAAAGAAAATCACAAAGCTGGCTTAGGAGCTGGTTGTGTTGGTTTGTAATAAGTAATTAAATAATGGTGTTTCTCTAAGATTTGTCTAAGTTCTGCACAGGGAACTCACAGGAGCACTTTGATAAGGAACAGTCACTGCAGATGTGCTGGAGTTACTCAAAGACTTTGCCAGTCTCGTTCCTTTCCTGCAGCTGGGTAATTAAGTCCTTCACTAAATGGACTCCAGAAGGTCAGAGCTGAACGTGCCTCCATGGAGGGCTAAGAGCTCCCCAGCTGAAAGTTCTTCTGAACCCCACTCTCTAATTCTTTGCTGCTTCAAACCCTGCAAATTTATTCAAATTCTGTTTTGCTCTTCTGATGTCGTCTGTGCTTTTTCTACATATGGCACTGAAGAAAAATACTGGATTGGCCTATTTTGGATTGGCCTAATTCTCCCCCTGGTGAAGGCAGGACAAGTCTGTGGTATCAGTGAGAAAAGAATTAGCCTCTGCTCTTAACTTCTCCTGCAAAATGTATTTATAATTTCACCTTCTATTTCATAAGACCTTAATTTGGTGTTACAAGCCAGTGTTTCCTTGATGTTCCATCTGGCTGAATTATTAAAAGAACAGGACCTGGTTTTTACCTGGAGCACAGTTTCTAAAGATCGAGTATTAGCAGTGGAGTATTGCCTTTTTCTTCCTTTTTTAACTAACAGAACAATAAGGCAAAGCAAGTTTAAGTAACGAGCCTGAAATATTTAACAGGGTGCTGGAGTGGGAATGCACTGAAGTTATAAAAGTGCCACGGAGAAAGAGCTCTTTCCCTTATTTTATTGGCTACAGCAGCCTTACTACATAATTCTCTCTCCTGAGGTGCTGCCCTTTAGTCCTCAGTGGTTGCACAGGGCAATATTTTCCCTGAGTAATTCCCAACCCAAAGCAGCTGAACACAGAAGCAAGCCGTACTTGCGGATTTTAGTTAGAAATTTCAGAGGTTGTCAGTCAGCATCTCATTTCCAGGTATTTAATTTAACTAACTCTGGTGATTCCAGCAATTTGGGCATCTGTCAGCTTGGATTAGAGCAGGAAAACCAAGGGCTTTTGGAAGCCAAGCCCCCCTGAAGGTGCCTGGCAGGGTTTACCTGGCTGCTTGCTCAGCCTGAGCCAGCCCTGGGGTGCTGGGCAAGTGCAGCCCCCACCCTACTGCTGTGCTGGGTCTGGAGGGGAGCAGAAACCAGGCAGCTGTTGGGTTTGGGGGACCCTTCACACACCCCCTGCTGGTCCCCCATCGCTGTCCCAGTGCAGCCCAGTTCCCTGGGGGGAGTCCCAAAGGACTCCTGGCTCTGCAGGGGCACATCCCATCCCTGAGAGCAGCTGGGAGCCACTGGCTTCATCCCAGGGGGGTGACTGGTGACAAGCAGATGGTGGCACAGGCAGGTGTGGGGTGACGGAGCAGCTCTGCTGAGCCCGGGGGTTTGCAGGGATGCTTTTGGTACCCTGACCCTGCTGGTGCAGGGATTTGGGATCCTGGGTGTTGCAGGGATGTGTCTGGCACCCTGACCCTCCTGGTGCAGGGATTTGGGATCACCTGCCAGAAACACCGAGCTCTGCTCCCACACACACAGCGCAGTGCCACACACCTCACAAGGTGAGCCTGAGACCAAAACCAGATCCCCCCATGCCCAACAAACACTTTGCCAAGCTGCAGAAGGAAGCTCCCCCTGTGGCAATGCAGATAACCCAGAGCTGCCCCTGGAGAATTTCGCCTGAGGTCACTGCTCCTTATTTTATCCTGTTCTAAAGAAAACACTCATGGTCTGGGGAAGCCATGGGAAATGTTCCCTGGGTTCCTCCTCCACTGGATCTGACAGATCACATCTCAAAGAACTTCTACAAAACACCTAAAAGTTATTCAGAGAGAATCCCAGAGCTCGTCCAAAGTTTGGTAGCATAACATTTTACCTTGTTTTAATAAAAGATCAATCAAAGCTTGGATTGTCTTTTCATAATTTGAAAATGTTTATCATTTATATAATGAATCCTTCACTTTCTGTTATTTCATGCATCATATCATTTATTTGATTAAACAAGTCCAAAACTATCTAATAAATTCATACCTTGCTAATGTGCTGCATACAATTACTGGGATGCAGATGAGCTACTGATTGGCCTTGTTAAATTTTTAAATTACAAATGATCCATCACTCTAACAGAAACAGAGTAAATATTGATAGTTCCAGAGAGCCACCAATGACTTGGAAATGCACTGAAAAATAACTTATCTTAGCCATAGGTGAACAAGCAGCTGCAAAAATGAAGTTTTTAAATTGCTGCTTTAAAGCAGGTCTTTAAAATGGGTTCACTGTAGTAAAAGGCACCAAGTAAAAGCAGGTCAGTGTTTTTTCTAAGTTCATTGACAAATCTGTTTGCCTTTCTCTTTCTGCCTCCTTTAAGTGCAACAAGTCTGGTTTATACAAATTAAACATTATCGTGCCCAAAGAAATCATTGTAATTAGGGAAAGATTTTGTCTATAAGGCATCAATAACTTAAAACTTTGAGAAAAAAAAGCTTCCCTTCTGCAATAGGCAGATTTTTTAGTAGCTCTGTGTTTTACAAGCATGGATGAAAGAAACAATCCATGGAAAACCTGGGATGTGGCTGTAAGCACACAGTACAGTGTGAGGACTAAAGCTGAAGGAACAGTTCATAGGCCTGTTCTTAACATACAGTACATTCCATAGGATGCATTTTCTCTCTTTCTGAATCTCATCAACATCTCAAGACTGTTTTCTGCATGGAATAAAGCATCAAAATTCAGGTGATATTTGAGATCAAGAGAAATGGTTAAATCCAGGCTCAGCTGACTGAGCTTTCCTGTCCTCATCACGTGGCAGTGCTGCCTAAAAGATTTTGGAATGAAACAGTGGTGGGGAGCACATATTTCATGGAGCAGGAGTGCAGAAGGACTCCTGGAAAGGGAGGGAGTCATGGGATACAGCAGTGGAACTGGGGAGCAAAGAGCCTTTTTCTCAGGTCACAGCCTTGGTTCAGAGCAGTTCCAAACCCAGATCTGTGGCCACTTAATGGAATTAGTTCCGTCCCTTCCTGGCTTGGTTGAGTTCCAGATCTTTGTCTTGGTGCTAACAGCCTTTCTGTTAGATCTCAGCACCTCCCATGCTAAATCCATTTATTTTGTTAGTGGTTTGCTCACAGTCTTTCCTATCAGATCTTCCCATATCAGCCAACTCAATATATGGGTCTATTAACATTTAAATATATATAGCTCAGAAACAGAGAATTGGATTTTGTAAGCATAAAACTCAGGGAAAAAAATCAATAGAAGTCTGTTTTATTCTAAGGGCTGAAGTCTGTGTCAGCACATTACATGTACAAACTGTGTAGATATAGATCTAGGCTAATAGTAAAATACAGTTTAAAACTTAATCACTAATAAGTGAAAAGCTAACACACACTACAGCCACAGGAAACAGAATTATCAAATCAGAATGTAACAAGGACCAGAAAAAGAACTTTTTTCCTTGATTGAAGATAAGCAATTGAAGCTCCATGCACATATAATTTTCAATAACAAGCTGTATGCATTCCCTACAGCCAAGCACCATTGTGTTGATTTATAAATACCTCCAGAGCTCCTGACTCACTCTGCTTGGGATTTATCAGGTTTCCAGCACAGGGTTTTTGGCATGCTCTGTGGTAGTAACAACCACGTACACACCGGGGTCTTTCCCAACTGTGGGGGATCCTGAGTGACTCACAGAACTGGAGTTTGATCTAGAACTGTGTAGGAAGCAAAATAATCACACTGCCAGAAGCCAGTCAGCAAAAAGGGAGGAAAAGGATTTTCTGTTACCTCAGGAAAATCCTCTGGAGTTCTGGCATCCCTGTTTCTCCTGGTTAAAAATATTCCTTGAGTGCTCATTCTTTTGTTATTATTAACACTTTGCTTCCACTGACCAAGCTCTTGACTCTTAAGAGGTCAAAACACAAAAAGGGAATTCTACTCCAAAATCCAACCCAAAACCCAATCTCTTCATGCCCTTTGTCCTCATTCCTTTTTTTTTTTAATTTTTTGTTTGAATTGTGCTGATTTTGATAGATAGTAAGAAGCAGAGATATTCTGTGCTTCTCTGTATTAAATCCTTGGGAGGGGGGTGTCCCATGGGTTACAAGATGCTCAGATCTGTCCACATGGTCCTGAGATCCCAAATATGCCATGACTCAACTCCATTTCTACTCTTTAAATATGGTAAGAAGCCAAAGCAGAATTAGCAGAATTTTTCTACCTTTGGTCCTCTTTCACTCATCAGCCAGCAGATACACGACATGCAAAAAATGGTTGGAAGAGGTCTTCCCAAATTAGTTATGCTCTGGAAATTTTAGATACTCTACTAAAACCAATTAGGTTCCAATTCCCCCTTGCATTTAAAATATGGAGAGGGCTGGGGATGGGCTAGGGCTGGGCAGGGTGAAAGGAAAGCACAGCCAGAGGTTTGCCCTCCAGCACCTGCAGGTCAGGCAGAAAGGAAGAGCTGCAAGGTCTCAGGGAACTGGATCTTAACTTGGCAGTGGAAAGGACTCTCAGAAATGCTGATCTAATCAAGTAATTTATCTGGTGATGATGTGGAACGAGAACAGTGGTCACAGATGGGATTCTTCTCCCTCAAATGCAATCCAAGCTTTGCCTTCACTTTGAACCCTTGGAGCAGGACATGAAACAAGTCCTGCACAACAGAGCAGCCCATGTTGAAACTCAGGTGAAACTCATTCCTGAAGAGAAACGTAGTGAGAAAGCTGATAGTGATTTGTGTTCCTAGCATAAGAATATTCCTGCTGCACCAACCCATCTCACCTTTCAGGTGTCAAGGCTATGAAGTGGTTCAGGAGGTTTTTCCTTCCCTAAAGCAAACAGCCTCTATAATTTGACAACCCACTGTTTGGCAAGCCCCTGCTATTCCTGGTGTTTCTAATACTCCTGGTTAATGGCAATCTGTGAGAGGTTGCCCATCAGCTGCCAGAAGCAATTCTGTGCAGTTCTGTGGTGGATTTGATGGGCCATCAATACCCAGTGGCTGCTCCCTGCAGGGGATCCAGCCCCTTGCACTCCAGAGCAGTCCATGAATGAAAAGCATTTTTCCCTCTCCTGCAAATTTACTTCAGTATTTTAATGAAAAATACTGTATCAGATGGAAGTCTTAAGAATAAGCCCAAATAAATTACAAAATTTCGAGCTGTAATATGCTGTTTCTGCAGCACAGATGTTATGAATAGGATGCTCTTTGCAGTTCTTTGGTGGAGATAAGAGTAGTATTTTTCAAAAGAACACAGATAAAGCATGCTAAGGTTGTCTCCAGATATAGCAAATCACCTTCTCACCAGAGCTTTCCCCAAAATTAAACAGAGACTTTATTTTGATGGAATGTGCGTACAGATGAGAAGAAAAAGTAGGCATTATTTGCAGGGAAAATAAACTCCAAACCTTAAATATTATAAATCCCTGAGGATGTGTTTTGAGGCTTTATGCCATTATTACATGTCTTACAGACCCTTGTTTCTGCATTTCCTTTTAATACCCAGCTCCCACGCTCAGATTTTTTCAGGCTCTTTTCAACTGTTATTATTTTCAGCTTGATTTTTCTGTATTTTCCACAATTCAGACCTGTAAATAGCTTATTTCCTGATGACACTGGAGACTTTAAAAACCTCACTATAAAAGGCTTATTATCAAGCATGATTCCTCAATATTTTTCTAAATACACAGGATTGCACTTGTAAATTTAATTCCTGGGAAAGGAGCCCATTCTGTGGGTTGGCTGGAAATGTCCTGGTTATTAAACTCCAAGTTCGCTTTTGATGTACAAGGTCACTGATGCTCTTGGCTGGAGCAAGCCTGGCTTTAGTAACCTGGTTTTAGGCTGGGTTTAGTGCTGAGCTCCCTGCTGTGATTTAGAGGGTGCTCCTATTTCAGCCTCTCCCTCCTAAAGCCCAGCCAGAGGTGCTGGCTCAGCTGAGCACGGCCCCAGTCCCTGTTTTATCCATGGAAA